>VCCN01002736.1:2807286-2817369 GCA_006491835.1 Architeuthis dux | reverse complement strand
ATATATAGATATATAGATATATAGATATATATAAATATAATTCTTCATTCCTAAGACAATAATATGATAAAAAGCATTTAGAAATGCCATGAGGGATGGGGGTATTACTATTATTCAGTTCAAAAAAGAACTTTGAAGAATCATGGAATATTCTCTTATTCCTTTTGATTTAGATATGATTCATGTTTTTCTAAAAGAGGATATTTGTCTGAGACAAATAAATAGAGTCTTTTAATTGTTATTGGCTGATATTTTTGCTGTGTGGCTTCACTAGACTTTAAGCTATTTGACTGGGTAAATGTTTAAATGATTTTATAAATATATTTTATTTTTTGCATTTGTGCATTCATGGGCGTCTGCTTCCACTTTTTCAGGGTGGGTGAGGAAAAAAGGATATATTTGGAATATATCTTAGTGGCGACCCTGTTACCAGTGAAGAATAATAAGTCAGGGTTACATAAAACAATTGTACAGCACCATTATTCTTTATTGACTATAAATTTCCAACTTTCAAAACCCTCACCCTACATGAGAAAACCTGATTCATGTTGGGGGGGACAAATGCCCAGTTTGCACCACCCCCTCCCCAGCTGATGCCCATGCATGCATGTATTTCACCTTCAAGTGAAATTCAAATCAATAAAACATGAATCATATTTTGCTGTCTTTTCCACCTGTGAAAAAATAGAAATATCTACTTATATAATACGCCATGTGATGATCTATATTTTCATTCTACAACATTTGTCAAGGGGGATAACTTTTAAATGTTAATTATAGAGTAATCTCCTTTTCTTGGCAAATGTGTAAAAGATCCGTGTTCATTCTGGTTAAACATGAACAAGAAAATGCAGAGCATCATAATGTTTTTGCTATTTTTTAAGGACAATACAATTGCAAAATTATTTAAATACTGGCATCATTTTTTGACAGCATTGGTAAACTAGTAGTTATATAAATGGTTCCTCAAAGAATCCAAAAATTGATTTCACTGTTTGTTTTACTGATGCTGGTTGCATCATTTATCTATATTTAATAGAATCATGATGAACAACTGTGCAATAAATTCTTGAAATTCAAAAATATCATACATGTTATATTTTCTGTATTGTTTCTTGCGGTAGACTCCTTGTTGAGCTTAGAGCCACAACCACTCTGCTGGAGTTTCAGTTTGAGACTAGCTATGGTGACTGCTAAACTGTAGGTGTAACCTTCTCTTAGATCAGTGGTGGGAAAACCTTTCCCCCGAGGACCACATGAAACATCTGCAAGGTCTCTAATGACCACATTCTACAAATAATTAAATTTACTAAAAAATTAAATTTATTTTCACATAAAAATACAATTATTCATACAACTCTATTATTTGGTACACAAAGAAAGTAACAGATAAAACTGAAGTTAATATAATGTTGCTTCATAAATGTTACTGAACAGTTACTCAAACTCTTAATGAGATTTATGCAATTGCACAAAGTCTTGCACAAGTTCGTTGTAGTCAGGATTCAGCATTGTAGTTATATGTTAATGCAGGTGCACCATCTGTTGTAATGATTGCCAACTTCCTCCAAGGTAAACCAGATCCATCCAAGCAGTTTTCAACACATTCATACAAATCTGAGCCAGCCGTGGTGTCTCCTTCAATGATTCAACTGACAGCAAGTCTTCAGTAATTGCAAAATTATCCTCAATTCCTCTAATAAACACAAGCAGTTGTGCTGTATCTTGTATGTCAGTGATCTCATCTAGTGCCAGTGAGTACCACTCAAATGACTTCCCAGCCTCAAGTAGCTGTTCTGACAGATTCTGGGAAATGGAATCAATACAACAAACTGCAGTTCTCCTTGACAAAGATATAGTTTCAATTTGTGTTCTGTCTTCTGGGCATGCAATATCAACAGCATCAAGCATTTGAAAATTCTGCTTCAGAAAATGCTTTGTTATGCTTGGCAATTTTTAAACTTCTCAACATGTTATTGGTTTTTCGCTGGAGTTCACTTTCTGATAAATGATTTCCAAAGTTACTGTGCTTAGTTTGAAAATGTCTCTTCAAATTATACTCTTTAAAAACAGCAACACTGTCATGGCATAATTAGGCACACTGCTTTACTTCCAACATCTGTAAACAAATACTTGTACGTCCATTCCTTGTTAAACGTGCAGCATTTCTTTTCAATTTTCTGTTTTTTTGTAGTTTTTGTAGCACTCTTTGTTAGGATAACAAAATTTGAAATAAGATATATTAAAGGACTTTAAAATAATACTCTGTCCTTCGCTATCATATGTTTCTGTTTACCACATGGCCACAAAATCTCATTGTAGTCTCATTAGGCACGTTATTCTTTGCGAGAATGACTGTGATCACACAAATTAACATCACTGTGCAAGTAGTTTTCCCATCGCTGTCTTAGATGGATTGCTGTATAGGGCTAAAGGGCTCCAACTACCTTGCTATTTACCTGTACCTGAGGGGAGAAGTGTTATGATTTATGTATCCGGACACCTGTGGCGGAAATGTAAGTGACCTCGATCACCTTAGGAGATGGGTATATTGCATCAGGTTGTAAACAGGAAATGGGGACCGGTGATTGACACCGCATAGGCGTTAGAGAAACTATAAAAGCAGACCCAAACGGTGTATCCCTGGGTAGCGGACAGAAATCTCGACACTCAAAGAAGACGCAGACATCAGCGGAGCCGTTAAGGCACGTGGCCACTGCCCCTGCTGGGGACAGGCTGGCGGTTCTCCTTGTCATCTCTCTCGCACTCTTCACTCTCCGGCCGACAAAGATGTATGTTGTGTAATAAAAATATGTCCAGATGTTTTTACAAGCAAGTCTTCGAGTTTCCTTTATAATGAAGTTCAACGAATTTTCTGTGCCGGTAACCATTATGCCACCCCATACCTCCTCATACATGTTATACTTCCTAACAATTCTTTTATAGGAAGCTAGCTAGAATGCACAAAGAATAGCTTTTGAAAAAAAATGTTGTTCATGGCACAATGAATTCTTTCAGTTGAGTACTTCTTCAACATTTGATATTCAAATGTCAAAGAGTAGTTGTTGACACAATGACCTTATCTCAAAATCAAATGGCACGAGTCATAAAAAAATCAGTATATTTTTGCTTTTTTTTATTTACAGTAGAATATCGATTTATCTTTGTATAGAAATATCCAATGTTTCTAATACAATAGCATTCAAATATCAAGATTATTCATTTTCATTTTCAATATCATATTAAATTATTTTAGTTTAATTGTTTTCGCTAACCTTTATCATATAATTTAAAGGAGCAACAAGTGAAAACAAAATATATTTCCCGTTCATGTATGAAATTAATATGTAGGATTTTAAGTGATATTCTTATAAAGGAAAATGAAGCAAATATTAAAAGTTGATTCGTATAGAAATGAAATTAATTCTGTTTTATTCAATTCTCGATTTGATGTCCTTATACAAAATGCTGACTCCAAATAATTTACCCTATTAATCACTGCTACCCACAACACTGATTTATTGCTGGGTTTAGGTTATTCATGTGTTCTGACATTTATATCTATCTATGTATCTGGATTTCGCCCACCCTAACCATTCATAGTAGAAACTTGATATTTTGCACACACACACCCCTCAATGAGTAGGGAAAATACATTTTTTTTTTAAACCTTTATCATATAATTTAAAGGAGCAACAAGTGAAAAATGCTAAATTGGTCACTAGTTTGTGCCTTCTTTTTTTTGTTTTTAAATTACCTTTTTTTAGTGATCACAGCCCAACAAAAGGGAAGAGATGTAACTTATTCATTGATCACCCCTTTTTCCAACTTTTTAATTGATCAACCCTAACAGAGCATATATGGGTGGTGGTGATTCATAATTTCTCTTGGAATGCTAGTATCATTTTTTGTTTTTTTTATAAAAAGGAATTGCAACTTTTACATGATTTTATTAGAAAAACCGGCAACCAAAACTGTCAACATCAACATAGGTTTCTTCAGTTTTCAAGTTGGTCTGGCTGACTGGCTATGTATCATGCATACAGGCCATACTAATGGAGCTAGAGAGCTGAAATTTTAAACATTTACCCTGATTATGCCTAGAAAAAACTTTTTTTAAAAATGTAAATTTATGCTAAATTGGTCCCCTAGTTTGTGTCTGACAAAATTCACACTTGTTTTTTGAAAATTCAGACTTTTTTAGTGATTACTGCCCAACAAAAGGCGAGAGAAGCAACTTATTCATTGATCACCCCTTTTTCCCAATTTTTTAATTGATCACCCCAACACAAGCATGCTGCCAAAAGATATTGGTCAGGTAGCGGTTTCTACCGAGACCTGTTTCTGTTTCTCGATTTAAGGTCCTTACCCAAAATGCTCTCTTCAAATAACTTACCCTATATCCTTGAAAATTTTTCATGATTTTATTTTGTTTAATATGCTTTTGCTATTTGCTTTATTCCCTTTGTTCAGCTCATTTCTAGGTATTCTTTGCTTGAAGAAGTTTTCTTCCAGTAAATTACAGTTTTACAATTTAGGAGATTGTTGTTCAGCTGACTGGTCTCGTATTGCATTTATCCTGTTCAAAATCACTTAACCATAAATTGAAACAAATGAATACTATTGATTTTAAAATTGCAAAACATATAACACATATGAAATATTGCTTATCTGTTTTAGTGTTATGAAGTGCTAATCCAGCTGAAAGACTTTAACATATATTTTATCTCAATCTTTTGTCTTAGTCTGTTGATTTTCTTGATTCTACTGATCAATATTTTCAATAACATTCTTTTTTATGTTTGATATACAGTATCTCTACTGCCATATTTGATAGAATATAAAACCCCCACTTATTTCATCAGGGAATATTTTTGAAAAAAATGCATTTCCCTGAATTCTTCATTTTTATCTCCCAGTTTTTTTAACTCATCCTTATAGGAATTATGTCAGATACAGTAAATTGTACATATTATAGCCTTACTCCTCCTATCAGTAATGTTTGTATTAACTCCTGGCTGTGGCGATATTGTTGCCTGCAATGGTCCAAGGAGACCATTATGCTTATCCTGATGGAACAGGACACACTCTTCAGGATTCGAGGGACAAAAGTGACATGAGATGACTGGACTTTTTTGGACAGGACTTTTACATGTATTGTCGCAGTGAATAAAACCTCTTATCTTTTATCATTATCTTATACTCTTGTTGTTGGTGATTCACGTCATAATTATAATAACACAACACTGGCCACTGAAAATCCTTTTCTTGATTTTTTAATATAAAATTTAGTTTCAAAACTTGCTCAAACACATTTTAGACAAACAAGCTGAAAGAATTTGTCAAATTCCACTTCTAAGTGCTAATGTTACTCATACTGGCTTTAATTCATCCATGGCCCTATAGATAACCTTCACCTTTATTGCACCAAGACTTACAATCAGCAAAAGTGGGCTATTACAAATTTTTCTGTGAAGGGGCCAGAATGTACTCTTTGTACCCCATAGACAAGTATCAAATGATCAAATTTTTGAATTCATCTAACATTCACTCAATCTATTCACACACTAAATGCAATATGGACATTTTAACATCTACTTACTTCCTGTATATGCTTTTAGTATTTTCTGTGTCACTAACTATGTAAGTCTGGCTGTATTTGTTTAATAAATCCTACCCATGCTATCATGGGTTGAATAAACATTTATTTTAATAGATTCATGCACAAATTGAGCTCGACTTTGTTTACATTCTCTCTTGCTTGTCTTTCTGTATTTCTTTCTCTTTCTCGGTTTTGGTGATACTTACCCAATATGAATCCTGTGAATAAACACACACGTACAAACCTTTTTTTATAATAGAGAGTTACACTCTTGAAGTAGCAATAGTTACTTATCTACTTCGAAATATATTAAATACTGTAACTACCAGAAATGTAAACAAAACAATGTTATTTCAAGCTTCTGCTCCCAGTTAGGCTTGGTGGTGTAATTGGTAAAACAGACCGAGCTAAACAGTGTTTCTCCTGGCTAGAGGATGTGTGAACAAAGTACTAGGACTGATTAAACATTTTTTTTCATATATAGACAAGGACTCATTCTTTATACTATATAAGATTTATGTCCGTCCACACCTTGAGTACTGTGCACAGGCCTGGTCACCATACTTGGAGATTAAATATCAGAAAATTCTTTTTTATCAATAGAGTGGTGGGACTATGGAATAGATTACTGGAATATGTAGTGCTATCAACAGATGTAAATGATTTTAAAAAGAATTATGATGTTTATTACACTACTGCAAATGTTTAAGGCCCTGTAAATATGATTGTTATATATGCTCATATATATAATTTTTATACTTTTTTTTGCACTAAAATAAATGTTCTAAATATAATAAACTCATTCTGTCAATAAAGCATTAATTCCTGACCATTGACAATGCTTTTCTTCTTGATTTTCACTTTACATGTACAGATTGATTACCTAAACTTGCTAAAACAAATTCTAGGTTAAAAATAAATAGTAAAATTTGTTGGTCAAATCATTTAATTCCACATTCAGTGCTTGATGGATTGTAGTGATTATTCTCTTATTTCCCTACTGTATGGGTATTATGCTGAGAATTCTTGTCTAAATATTTTCTCAGTGCATAAATAAGATGAAGAACGTAATTTCTTGCATCCCTATGTTTTGTGCAATAGACAAAAATATTTGTCCACATTGTGTATTTGGCTGAGGTTCTCTTTCATTTTTTTGTTCTTAAAAAGTCAGCAACTAGATGGTAATTTAGTTCACCTGTGGGGGCTTTTACATTAAGCTATTTTTTTTGTTGTTCATTGGAGTTTGTTAACATTGAGAGACTAGTTTTTTGGTTCATTGAAATTTATTGTTAGTGAAATGCGGCTGATTGTGTAATGGCAGAAGAAAGTGAAAATGACTTTGTCATTTGTCAGATAGGGAATCAGAAGTTTCCTTTCGTAATGGAGAGACCTCAGGTGATTCTCAGTCAGATAGTGATTCAGTAGGACAAAGTGATGATCATTCTTCTTTAGAGGATGATGACAACTCCATTCTCAATGCTTGGCAATGAAGCAAAATGAATTATGGGCCCACTAATTACAATCCTACATTTCCATGCTTTCCTTTTAGCGATGGTCCAGGTGTGAAAACCGATATCAGTGACGAAATGACCCTTTTAGAAAAAGTAAACAGCCGGCAAAGATCCAAGAAAAAACGAAAGTCATTTGTGAATACAACCCTTCAATGTGAGGAGTTGATAGGGCAGACCAGCATTTGGCAAAATACCCTGTTCTCAGGAAACACACAAAGGAAAACTACAGAAAAATATTTCCCCACCTGGTTGACATGGCTCTGTGGAATTCTTACCTTTTGTACAAGGCCTCTGGGAAGCCAAAACTTTCACCACTACAGAGTGGAGATAATCAGGAATACTATTGAACAGTATTGCCCTGAGCTTCCAATCACAAACTCTTCCCTGCTAGACTCCAGGACATTTTCCCATTGAATTTCCCCCTGATCAGAAGAAAAGAGCCCCAACAAAAAGAAGCATGACCACCATGGGGAAAAAAAACAGGAAAGAAACCCAGTACCAGTGCGAGCTATGCAAAGAAAACATCTGTATCACTTCATGTTTCAATAAGTACCACTCAGAGGCATAGCTGGGGCTGGGTTAAGGGGGAGCTATTTGAAAACGCCCCCCGGGCCCCAAATGGAGGGGGGCTTCAAAAGCTTTATAGATACTAGTTCACCTACTGCATTTCTACTGACAAATCTTACTAATCCTCTCAAGGAGTCCAGCCCCACCGATCCCCCAAATCTCTAGCTATGCTCTTGTACCACACCCAGTAACATATAACACTTTTTTCTAATCATTCTCTTTGTAAAGATCCCATAAATAAAGTTTCTCAATTATTTTTTTAAATCCTTTTTCATTAGCTCAGTATAGTAAGGCTGTTCAAAAAATGTTGTTTGCTAATCTTTTTGCTATGGACAAGATATTTTGAAATAATAACCAGTGTATTATTTTCTGAATGATTTTTCGTCATTAAATTCATGAAAAGACAAAAAGAATATTTTCTGCATGGATGTATTGCCTACTTCAAATAAATAATTAGTTCCAAATTGAAAAAAGATCTACATCTGTTAATCAAGTCTAAAAAAATCTTTTTTTTGCCAGCAATTTTTGTGCTTATAATTCGTTAGATCCTAACAATCTTCCTAGAAGTTGTTAGTTTTTACAATATATCTATATGGTAAATGGGACCATTACTTTCAGTCCGTTGTATGGAAGTGAGGCTTCATAGCATGTTGTTACTTCCCTTGACTTGGTTAATGGATGTAGATCTTTACCAACAATTCTATTATCGGTTTAAGTGCGAATGTTACTATAAGGATTTTCCTTCATTTATAGCCCTGTGAATGATGTTTACTGCTTGCTTTGATTGGATAACATAACAATTACAAAGTAGCATTTTCTATTTATTTCAGGGATAAGTTATTCAGAGGCATGCATAGAAACCTTTTTTATCGTGACAAGTTAATATTAGGTGGGTGCAAAATTTCCCAGCACTCTTTCTTGAAAACTAGAGACTGAATACACAGTTGAAAACCTGTTTTTTTGCTGGAAACCTTTGCACACACCTAATAATTAAGGAAGCAAATTTAACTGCTATTGAGTTCTTATGAAAATCTATTCAAGTTTATTTAAATTACTCAAAACCTGGTGATCCTTAAGGGACTGATAGATGTGCTGGTTTTGTATTAGGAATTATTATTTCTCACATCTTTCGGATTAGTCTCTTCATCTTTGTTTTTACACATTTCAGCCAACATGTTCTTCAACCTTCCTCAGGTGTATGTTCTTTAGAACACCACCACAATTTAACAAGTTCACTGCTGTGTTTTAGTTGAGGAAATGAAAAAGTACTAAGTGATTTTTAAAGGTTACCAAATGCAATATGTACCTGTGAAAGATCAAAGAATATATTGGTCGAAATGGTATGTTAAAAACAATAAAGATGAAGATATTGGTTTGAACAAAAAATGTGTGAAATAATGAAAACTTCTTTGGAGTTTGCACAACAGTTTTTGTAAAGAATTATTGCAATGCACTGAAAAATATTTTTTCTCCACAAACTCTCTTTTTTTATAGTTGGTCTCAAGTTTTGGCCAATGTGGGGCTGGACAACGATGGTTACATTTACCTTTTGAGCCAAAAAGAATCATAATCGGTCAATGTTGCAAGTGAAATTTCTCTGCAGAAATTCCAGGCTTCATTTGTTTTATATAATGTTTTGTTTGTGAGATTATTTGATATTTGATTTAACTGTTAGAAAAGAAAAGAAAATGTGTTATAATGTGTCATTACCTAAAAAGTATGTATTCTCTTTATTTAAACAAATGCAATGGCACAAGAGCAGATTTAGATTACATTAGATCATTGTCTTTCAGTTTTCAACTGGTTTTCTTGCCTTTTGATGATTGTTTGATTTGTGCACAGAAATAAATATATCATTTTTAAAGCATAATCTTTTTTAATGTGATCTGATATAGTCGTAAGTTAAATGAAATGTTTATAGTAAGACTCCTGCTTTTGGCAGACAACCCATTTTGGCTGTGATGAAAATAATATAGAAAAAAGAAAAAGAAATAAAACAAGACCAAGAAAAATTCTTTTGTTATATTGTGAAAGGAAAACCTTCCAACAAACCAAGTTGCAATAGCATATATTTCAAAAGCAAAAAAGATGTTATAAAGAAACTGCATTTCCCAAGGGAAATCAGCAAGCATCCTATACGTTAGAGCTTGCAAAGAATCAGCACGTCCCACATATTGGGATCAATAGGTACCTTCTTTGGATATGAACAATATGGAGTAATAAATATTTTACAGTCATTTGCTCACCATTTTGAATGGAGTGGCCATTACTGGCAACATTAAATGGTGTCCATACTAAAATTGCTTGACACTGAACTCCTGTGCTTAGCTCTTTATGAAAGAAACTGTACTAAAAACCTGCATGGAGAAATCCTTTTGGTGTAATTGACATGTGACAGTGATG
>VCCN01002736.1:2776600-2791357 GCA_006491835.1 Architeuthis dux | reverse complement strand
CTTTGTCCAGCAGTGGACTTATAACGGCTCATGATGATGATAGCAATGAGATAACTTTTGTTGAAACAGTTGCTTCAAATGCTTAATGGCTGTTCATCTTTGGTGCTTCTTTTACAAATCAAAACTAATTAGAAACTGTCAACCAAAACTGTCATCAAAACTGTTAACATAGGTTTCTTCAGTTTTCAAGTTGGACTAGCTGACTATGTATGTATGTATCACACATACAGCCCCACCAATGGATCTAGAGGGCTGAAAATTTGAACATTTACTCCTTATTATATCTAGAACAAACTTTTTTTCTTTTTGAAAACTCCCCCCATAATAGGTTTTTAGTGGGGGGGGATTCAATTTGCAATGTAAGTTTATGCTAAATTGATCACTAGTTTGTGTCCAGCATTTTTTTTGAAAATCAAGAATTTTTTAATGAACACTGCCCAACAAAATGCAAGAGAAGTAATTTATTCATTGATCACCCCTTTTACCAATTTTTTTATTTGATCACCCCCAACACGGCATGCTGCCAAAGGACATTGGTCACCTGAGGGTTTTTATTAAGTGACTAACCAGACCGGTTTAATTTTTTTTCACTTAAAATCAAGATGTGTATAAATGTTCAAGGTTCAAAAATTATATTCACTTCAATACATAAAATTCTAGATTTTCTTTTGCATTCTTCAAAAATATGCAATTTTTTTAAGCGTTATTATATTTCGTCCAAATTAAATCCCATGAATTGATGGTTATGGGAATAAATTAATATCAATTAAAAAAATTAGGATTTCCTTGAAATTTCACCCCCAAAGGTAATTTAATGTTTGCAGTGAAATTTCTCCAATTAAAATTCCCATTAATATTTGCTTCAAAAGGCAATGTGCACACAATTTATTCTCCAGGACGCATTGAACGTTTGTGCCAACAAGAAAAACATAAATTTATTATAATTTAATGTTTGCAGCAAAATGTCCCAAATTAAAATTCCCATTATTCATTTGCTTAAAATTGCAATGTGTACGCAATTCATTCTCTTGAATTGTTTGGGGTTATGGTTTGTTGGATTTCTTTGATAATGTCTGAAGAAATTGTCTTGATATATGTTGTATTTCATTATTCCATAAATTATTTGAACATTGTTGTTTTTATCACAACTTTTCAAGTAATATGTTCTTCAGTCTTATTCATGGATGCTAGGTACTCCAATGAGCTTTTACAGGAAGATCTTATACATCTGATGCCTGTTTCCCCTTATAGGTCTTGTTATTCTGAACATTTTGATACCTCATTTGTCTCTCTACTCCTATTAGTTCACTAATTATGATTATTTATTCATTTGCGGACTCGCAGCAAATTGAACACTTTTCAACACCCTATAAAACTGAAAAGCCATCATTTTTTAAATATGTAAACATTGTGTAATTGCTTAAATTTTATACAAAACTGAAGAACATTTATTTTTCTACTAGGAGATATTGGTTCCAAAGACGTACATCGAAAGACGAGGTGTCAGAAATCATTTATTTATAGACACCTTTTTTTTCGACCACAGTAAAAAACCGTCACAGCGTAGTTTGGTCATTGTAAACACATTAAATTGAAAATTTGCTGTAAAATTCATTTCAAGTCAAACAATGACAAATAAGACACCAACAAATTCAGAATTGGACATTCTTTATTATGGCATGCATAACAGTTTTGTATTAGTCAACATTATGGAGAATGAACACTTGAGAAACAGGGAAAAATTAGCGTTATTGAGGCATTTTCGCCCCAAAAACTGATTGTTTGGACTACCTACATGCAAGAAAAATTCAGGGGAACTTACCATACATAACTTAAAAATGACACTTTTTTTCCTAATTTTTTAATTTCAAAGATTCTAAAGGCCAAATATTATTCTTCCAAGCTTGCACATAAAATTCAATTCCATTCTCAAATTACTCAGTCCCCTTTTAACAAACTCATGTGTTCCACTTCCTTCTCCTTTTGGTCTAGTTTCTTGTTTATTATTTTGAACTCTTTCTACAACAGACAATTTGCTTTCTTTTTCCTCTATACATGCTCTGCCATGCCTATTTAGCCTCAGATAATGGCTTTTTGATGCTTTTTAGGGAGGACTTGTTTCTCCCTTCAATCTATCTAATGAAAACAATGTTCACTAGCCATCACTTTGAACTGTGTTCATACTAAGCAGGTAAAAAGTACTGTGAAACTCTAAAAGGATATAATATACACTTGGAAGGCCAAAGAATGTGTTGGCCAAAACATTGTGATAAAAACAATAAGAAGGAGGATAATAGACCGATTATTCATTGTTATTTGGTAGAGAATAATGCCCCACAGTTAAAAATAAATAAGATTTTTGGGGTATCTAAGTAGGTTTCCTATCAAACGCAAAAAGGTTTTGTTTTTAATTCTGCATGTGGAATCTCACATATTTTTTTTTTCTTTTCCTTTTTTTTCTCACTCTAAACTTTAGACCAATCAGTTAATTGAGGAGTTTTTGTTTGAAATCAAAATAAAAGCAAAGAAATTTCTACATTCAATGACATTGTAGAGTACTGGATAATGGTCTGTCTCAGCCATGGGAAAACTGCAGCCGCTCTTTTGTTCTTTCTGAATGGCAAGCTTAATTCCATGAGGAAAATAACGTTTTATTAAAATTTCAGGGAAACTTTTTTGAAGAAATGAGAAAATTCCAGGATAAGTGGACAAATGATTACTTCTTTCTTGAAGTAAAACACAGACCAAGGTGTCTAATATGTTCTGAATCCCACTCTGCATTTAAAGAATTTAACGTTAAGCGCCATTACACAACTAAACATTCCGGGTATGATAAATTTAAAGGAGATATCAGAAAGCTTAAATTTATACACCAAGGAAACAGATCGGAGGCCTAAATACGCTTTTTTTCTGAAAGACAAACATAGCTCAGCGAAATGGTGCATGCAAGCTATGTTGTTAGCCAAAAAGTTCCTAACATTCTAAAAATTATTCTGACGGTGAGTTTGTGAATTTGTGGCCCGGTTTATGATTAGCAATATCTCATGCGGTTCGCTGCTCGAAAAGGATTACCCATGCCTGTTCTATCTCCTGCCTGCATGGGGCGGACATGGCATTTGCACTCCCCTGGATCAGGCCTTCTCACGGTGGGGGGGGGGTTGAAAAGTGGAACATTACAGTCAATAAAGGATAATGGTGCTGTACAATTGTTTTATGTAACCCCAACTTAATGTACCCATTTAAAAAGATGGTATTATTCTTCGCTTGTAACAGGGTTGTCGCTAAGATATATTCCAAATATATATTCTTTCGCACCCCCCGGGAAAAGTGGCAGCAGATGCCCATGCCTGTCTGATTGAAATGATTTCCTGATCTATGTATTACTTACTGACTTCCTCTTCAGTTCTTTATTTGTCTTTTATGTTGATATTGGCAATGATTACTCATATTCCGAACATCTGTAATATAACTAATAATGTATTATATACAGGTCTGGATTAACCATTAAGAAGAATAAGCATGTGCTTAGGGTATCAAATGGGAAGGAGGCACCACAGGTTTCTTGCAGTTTCCTGCGTTTAATTATTAAAAGTTGTTTAATTTGTTTAATATGAGAGTTTAAATTAATTTTATTTTTTCTCTTATATATAGATTCAAACATTCAAATGATTTAGCTGACTGCACAAATACTATTCATTGGTCATTTTGCAACCAAAGTTTCATAGGTATTCAGTTTTGTGAAGTAGTTTATTTTTGTAGGAAAATGTATTTTTCTTACATATTTGGATCAGTTTTGAATGAATATTACCTTCATTTCTTCAGGAATTTTTCCTTTTGTTAACTCTTGTAAGTTAAGCAATCGGAGAGCTAAGGGGAGCACCATTTTGGGGCTGTGCTTAGGGCATCAAGTGGCTTTAATCCGGCCCTGATTATATATTTTTTTTTCTCTAGTTTTCAATGCACAAAACTAATTGCTTGAGGTTTTTCAGTTTTCCAATGAATGCAAAGAAAGGACCCCAATCAATTTCACAATGTAAAAGCTATATTTCTGGTTCATGGAGGAAGAGAAAAATTCAAGTAGATTGTGCAAGTTTATGATCAATATACTTAATCAAATATATAGCCAAAATTTAAGCTATATTAATCAAATCTTATAAACGGTCATACAAAATATTTTATAATGAAGTTTTTTTATTGAATGATAACTGATCAAATTGTTAAAATCTGAACAGGATTCAGATGAATCACTTTTTCCTAACTTAATTTGATGAATAGAAATTGGATATATTCTTGATTTCTGCTGATGTGGCAAAATAGGTTCGTACAGATCTTTTCAAAGGAAATGATAGAAGTCTGAAAAAAAAAAGAAAACTAAAATGAGGCTGGGTTGTGTTGATTACATGGCCATTCTTTTTTTAGCATTCGGTGAAGACCGAATTTACAGTCTCTACCTTGAGTCCATCATACTAGTCTCTATGCAATTAGAGAATTTTCAAGCTGCACATAGATATCCAATCGATCCAGGCTGAAAAACCAGGGAATTTCCTAATAAGTAGGACAAGAACAAAGATACTTTAGTAAATTACAAATAAGGACTTATTATTTGAGGTTCTATGTATCTGTTATTGGCTTTCTCTTCAGTTCATAAGTTTTCTTTCATGCTGATTTGGCAATAATTAATCATATTCAGATCCACCAGTAATATAACTAGCAATATACAAGGTCTGTGCGGAAAATCCAGCCATTTTGAATATCTCGAGAACTGATTTCACGACATTGATGTAACTTGGCAACCAATCATAGGGGACTTTACTGCATGAGCAGACACTCTCCTGTGGGGTTACTCAGTTGAGAGTGAGATGCCATCAACTGAGTTTGTATACTGTGTGACCATCACATTTGCAATGACTGAAACTGCTCATTATTCACGTCTGATGCAGGGTTTTTTTGGCAAAACATCCCATCAACCAGGTCTGTCATTGACCCTGTAAAGTCTAGATTTATCACCCTGCAACTTTTGCCATTGAAAGGGAAGAGATTTCAGACTATGGATGAGATTAAGGAGAATGAGACAAGACAGATGACAGTGATCCTGAAAGAGGACTTTGAAAACTGTTTTGAAAACTGGAAGGGATGCTGGGATAAGAGTGTACTTTAGAGGGAACTACGGTGCCATTGCCATAGGTAGGCTATTTTTTCATAATTTTAAATGGCTGGATACTTTCCGGACAGACCTATACATATAATACCCCTATCCTGACAGTAAGACAACCCCCTTTTTTTTGATTTTCAATACACAAGATACAGACTGAATGCCAAAACTCACTAAAATAAATTTCATGTCAACATTTAGTGCTTAATCATCAATCTTTTCCCTTCCACCAGAAATATTTAGTTTCTTAGTATAGAAAATAACTAAAGCTTAGAAAGGGAGTGGTGGAGTAATGGTAAAGTCAGTGAGCAGTGATAATAGTTTCATTTTCCCCCTACCCCCAGAGTTTACTGTGTCACTGTATATGTAATCATTAGATTGAATGAATGCATTTATTCAATGCATTCTACCTACAATATCATGAGTTACATAAACAACTAATAACTCATTAAATAAACTTTGGTCACTGAGTAAAGTAAGACATGAATTCATTGTACCAAGAATAAAATAATAGCATGTAAGGATTCTCCATTATGTAGTGATACTGCTAGAGGCAGACAACCCACTTTCTCTTCTTATAGAGATCACCTAAGTAATCAGTTCAATAATTACATGTCCCTTTTTACAGCACTCACCACATGGATCAATTTAGAGGATAAATATGCGCATTCAGGTGTCATTATATAGTGAGTTAACTATTTAATAAGGAAAACTAAAAAATCTACATTTGTTAGATATTTACATATAAGAAAAAAGGTAATAACTATTATTTGGAATTATAAGATCCATTTTTTTGCACACGTGTGCATCAAATATGAAAAAAATACAAAATGAGCTCTGGATAGTTTTCAGTCTATCGAGCAGAATCCTAGTTTCAAATCAATAGTCATAATCATAGGATCAGAGTGTAGTTTCAGTGCACTCACTGAAAAGTGTTACACACACAAAAATACAAAAGACCCAGCTATTGAAAATAACGTTTGTTACAAACCACTAGATCAGTAATAAAAAGTTGGAAAAGAATTTCTATAACTCAACTAACACAATACCCGTCAAATATAGCATGATTATTTATGTATGGACCACGGATCAAAGTGTCGCTCCCCAGTACTTCTGCCCAGGATCAGAAGTAGTATCTGTGCACTCAGTGAAAAGTGTTAAACACACACAAATAAATATATATATACATGGATACACGTTGCATTTTATATATCACAGGAGGTTTGATAAAAGAAATGTTGCATTCAGATTTTTTTAAAATCTTATTCCAAAATTTTTAATTTTTTAATTTTAAGTATAAATGTTTTTAAAAAGACGAAAATTGAATATTTGAATATTTTCCCCCCCAAAATAAGGCTTTAATTTTAACAAGGTTACACATTAATTGTGCACATGCTCACAATAGAAACTATCAGAAGACTACATATAGATTGCAAACCATTTTTCTGTCTGAAATTCCTGAGATAAAGTGTTATTATAACACAGTGCTTTTTTCTCAGACTTGCATCCTCATCCTGGTTGTTTTTATTACAATGTTTCAGTCACTGTGTCTCCAGGTATCTGTTGTAACTACATGAACTGACATTTCCGTGCAAGACAAATCCGCACTGACAAATCCACAGTGACAAATCCGTGTGCACGGAATCTACACTTGGACAAATCTGCACACGATAAATCCGTGCAAAAACAAACTATGGAGTTAAAGCAATTTTTTTAGATACAAAAATTAAAATTCCTTTTTTGAGTCGAATTATTTTTTTTAATTAATTTACTTCTATAGTTCAATTTGATAACTTCTTTTTTAAGCAATAAAGAAGTTATTGAGTGAAAAAAAACCTGCAAGCTCAAAAAATAATTTTAATTTTTGTAATAAATCATTTTAACTCTGTAGTTTGTTTTCATACTCTTTCAGCTATAAAGAAGTTATCGAGTGAAAAGAATTGTAGTTAATACCTGCAAACTCAAAAAATAATTAAAATTTTTGTAATAAATCATTTTAACTCTATAGTTTGTTTCTGTGAACTAGAAATTATCAAATTGAACTCCAGAAGTAAATTTATTTGCAAAAATAATTCAACTCTAAAAGTAATTTAAATTTTTGTACCTCAATAAATTGTTTTAACTCCATTGTTTGTTTTTGTTGCTCTTTGTGTTAATTTATTGTGCATGGATTTGTCCAAGTGCATATTTGTCAGTGTGGATTTGTCGGTACGGGTTCTTCCTGTGCAGAAATGTCAGTGAACCATTGTGACTAATTACCTTCTGGGAAGGTTGAACAAAATAGTAGTTATTATACAATGATTGTTTTAGACTTGCATCCTTATCTATGGTTGTTTTTCATGTTTCTTATTCATTCGTAATTACAAGAAACAAACTCGTTATGATTTTGGCTCATAGAAATTATGCATAAATTTCCATTAAAAAAGTAAAGGATTTCCTTTAATTCTAGTAAAATTTATAGAAGAACAAATACAAATTTTTTTTTTCTTAATGATTTTAATTCAAGCTAATACAGGTATTCTCACAATAGATTGGGTCAGAGATTATTTCCTGCTGTTTTGGATACCATGTAACCCAGTGCAATCTGTTGTATGTTACTTGGTAAGCATGGCTAAGTAACCCTCATTGCTATCAGAAATACTATGAAGGATCTAATACTCCAATTTGTACTCCAGTGATCTACTAGGTAATGTGATAATTGGAATGTGTTTGAATACAAGTACACATCTTATCGGGTATCTACCATAGTATAATGGTTAGTAAATTTGTCTCAAGGATCAATTTCTTACTGTAGTGAATTTGATCCTTACTGGATGCCCCACTACTGTGGCTGAGCTTAGTAAATAACTATAATTACACACCTTAAACAGGCATGTGTCCGGGGGGGTCCGTATCCTCCCCACCTCTCTCAGGCAAAGCACAACTTAAAAAGGTTTTAAAATCTGGATAAATAAATTTTTATAAATAAAACCCAATAATCCAAAATACCCAAATAATCCTAATTATCAACTTTAAAAACAAAAATGTATTTTGTTTTTCATCTAATATAAGAAAGATGTCATCTGTCCTATTAGAGACTGTAAAACAAAACAGTCACCAAATCTGATAGGTTTCTTCAGTTTTCAAGTGAGTCTAGCTGGCTGGCTATGTATGTGTCATGCATACAGGCGACACCAATGGAGTTAGTGGGCTGAAAATTTAAACATTTACTCCTTATTATGTCTAGAGAAAACAGTTTTGTTCTGTTTTTTTAATTTCCCCCCAAAATAGGTTTTTAGTTGGGGGTTCAATTTACAATATAAGTTTATGTTAAATTGGCCCCTTAGTTTGTGCCCGACCTATTACACTTGTTTTTAGTGATTACGTCCTAACTAAAGCCGAGAGAAGTAATTTATTCATTGATCACCCCTTTTTCCAGTTTTTTAATTGATCACTCCCAAAGATGTTGGTCACAAGACGGTTTCTATTGAGTTAATCACCAGAGCTGTTCTTGATTTATTGATTCTGTAGTTAATTTCTTTGTTTATTTTCTTTACTCTACCCTTTCGTCAATTCTCGTGCTAAACAGCTACAACTGAAATGTAAGTGAAAAATGCTGAATCATGTATTAATTAACGTGCATATATGCAAGAGAGAGATTGCATGTGCATACATGTGTGTGAGAGAGAGAGTGTGTGTGCATATATATGTGTAAGTGAGTGATAGCATGTGCATATATGTGTATAAGAGAGACTTAGTGTGTGCATATGCATGTCTAAGAGAGAGGTAGCATGCGCATATGTGTAAGACATAGAATAGCATCTGCATATGTAGGTGTAGAAAGAGATAGTATGTGTATATGTGCATTTAAGAGAGAGATAGCACGTGCATATATGTGTGAAATTTGTTTTCTTTTTCACGTATATATTTCTTAAAATAAATTTTTCCATTTGGACTCCACCCTGCTGAAAAACCCTCGATCCGCCCTTGAACAACAAACTGATCTTGAGAAAGTAGTGTTTTGATTTATTTTTTTTTTGTGTCAGTCTCATGAGTAAAGCGAGTACAGCTAATTAGTACTGAAATGCATTTTAAATGCAAACAATATTGTAAGCAGGCCAAGACAAATAAATGCAGTAACAGATACCATTTTTAAAATCATTTTCCCAGATTAAATGTGCTCATGGGAGCTGACTATGGCAGTTCTCTATTTCTGGCCATCTTATTTTAATTCGCCAAAAGTCTGTTTGTCTGTCCGTCCGTATGTGACAGCCTACTGCAAGAACGACTCAACATAACACCATGAAATTTCTGTGTGTACCAATGAGGCCCTGGGAAAGGTTTTTAGCAAATTTTTTTTTTAAATATGTTTTTAAGGGGGGGGGTCGATTTACAATGTAAATTCATGCTAAAATTGACACATAATAGTTTGGAAAATAGAATGATATAATTTTAAAATAATTTATGTAATATTATATAGTAATAAATGCTTTATCATTACTTGTATAGTGATAAAGCAAATTATAGTTGTATTTTAGCATTGACCACATTTGAATGTAGTCCGCTCAGATGGTGTAATGGTTAGCACATCTGCCTCACATGCAGAAGGTCCTGGGTTCAATTCCTGGTATGAGCGAAGAGTGTGGAAAACTCTTCATGAGGATTAATTTCACATTCAGCAGCTAATTGAGTACATTCTAAGCTTTGTGATTAGGGTGAAAGTATCCCTTCGGTGGACTTGCATCCTGCCAAGGGAGTGGTCATAACATTGTAGGAATAAAGTCTTGGTCTCAACTCAACCAGACTTGAGACTTGGAAGGATCACTAAGCTGACGCATGCAACAAAAATTGGGTCTTCGTCACTGGGCACCATACACCATTGGGAGTGGTCTCTTAAGAGATGGGATGCTTTACCCTTACATTTGAACCTGGTATACATCAGCTTTTGTTCATCACTGCCCAATGACTTTACCACTACTCCACTATTTAGCCTTAATCATATCCTCCACTAAAAAATTAAGTTTTTCTGGTGGTAGCAAAAAAAATTAAATAAATTTCTGCACTCATTCTGTATGTTGTGCATTGTGCAAGAAAATTGGTTTTAGTGGTCAGGAATTAATACCTATACCTCTATTTCTGGTAGATATAAACCCAGCAAAAAGGGTTATCATTCCAGTCTGCTGATAGGGTTCTTTTGCTTGCTCGTGATTTTTAGTTGTCGGTTCATTGGTAGATTTTGCGATAATTAATAAATAAATGTATAGGTTAAAATATTTTGGCAGTCATTTTTTAGATTATTTTGAAGTATTTATATTTTTGGAAGTGGCTGTTTTCTCACTGAGACTGTTCTACAGGCTGGTAATTCTGAAGCAACCATTACTGACAGAATAAGGCTATATAGAGCATATATTTCATCAGCCCACGTCCCAACACCCGCTCTGGGGCAACCATTACTGACAGAATAAGGCTATTATATACTGAGAGAAGTGGCTATTAGTGATGTACCAGATTATAAATCCGGTCGGATATCCAGTGCTGGATTTACAAAAGATCAGATATCTGAATCCGTCAGATTCAAAAGTAAAACATTAAAATCCACGTCTGTTAAAGAATATTGGGTGGCTAAAATTTGAAACTGGTGGCAATGATAATGTTTTGGGAATCCGGTGCCGGATATCCAACCGGATTGATATTTGGATACATCACTAGTGATTATGTCCATTTTTGGCAAAAATGGGTTTTGTCCACTAAACATTTTGTTGTCCCTTATGCTATGTCTGCCCAAAGTTTAAGATCATTATAAAATGTGTATATCTATTGCGCAAATGACTGTTCCCAACCAGACATGACTAGGTCCTATTTAAACAGTTCTTGAACAGTTTGGACAGCCCACAAGATATGATTCCTGACAATGAATAAACATAGCACAATTTCTTTAATCCATTATTCATTTATTTAATCAGGTGAAATGCAATATGTTGTTATAATTATTTTCTGATAGACTGACTTTCATAATCAATATGTAGTTTCCTGGTTCAGAATGTAAATAATTTCAAGCCAATACAGGAAGAATAAAGGCTTGTAGACACTGTTGTAGACAGTTTATATATTATTAGGTTGATGCAAAGGTTTCCAGCATCATCTTTTGTATAATGCTATAGAAATCTTAGAAGTGTTTTTGACATCGATTCAGCTTTGTATTGCTTGTACAATCAGTCAACTACAATACGTCATTTATAAGTCTTAAGAAAATTAAGACTCACGGAAAATGGGTTCTAAGTATTCTTATGTAAAATAACATTGATTGTAATGATACATGCATAGTATTCGTTCATATGTACACTATAGAAATAAATAAACCTCTAGTACCAACAAGTGTCACAAACATTTAGACAAGTGAGAGAAATGCCAAATTTTAGTGCACAGTTCATTTTGATCGGTTGACAAGCAGTAGACACTGTAAGCTTGGGTTAATGACAGATATTAATAGATTAAAAATGCAACAAAATATTATGTACTTACAGAGATCCTTTATTCATATAATAACTGTAGTCAACCTAACACATGTGTACTATGAAGTGCTCTCTCCTCCTGATAAACAATCGCTGCTTGTTCACCAGAACATAAAACAGTGCCCCCTAGCGGAAGTCTTCTGCCTAAGGGGAATAACACATGATACTTACTTAACAGACACAACAATTTTTTTAAAAACGGAAACACGTCAAAGGTCATCTATTATTGTATGCCACTTGGAAATCATGAAAATCCTGAGAACTGATCAGAACGAACGTTGGTTTTCAGGATTTTGCTATGAATATATCCAAACATTCTAATACAGTTCAGTTGGAGACACACGTCTGAAGTCAACGCATCGAAAAGGAGGGTGACAATGAGGAAGAAGAAACAGACCAGCCAAAAACACAGTTTTCAAATCTCCATCTGTTGGTTCAACCTTGACAAAAAAGCTTCAATTGTAAGTAGACAACCAACATTTTTAATCAGAAAAGACATTTCTACAAGAGACATTTGATACTAATTAAGTGAACATTTTACAGATTTTACACACATACTCATGTTAAAACCACTTCACATTCAAAGGAAATAAGGACTATTTATCCTATATTTTTGAACTGTTGAATTATTTGAAATTATCTTAACATTTACTCGTATTTCCTATTTACTAGCGTTATTTTATATCGGTTACTTTCAGTTTCACATGATTGCAACTACGGTTATGACCGATTGTGATCATAATGACTAATGAAGTGTTGTATTTTACAGTAATAAAAACACAAGTTTGAGAACTTATTTTACGGTCCTTCATCATTTCATTTCAGTCAAGTCAAGTGTTTAGCTGTCTGGCTGCCAACGATTCCAAACTATCGCATTCAGGTGCCAGAACATTGATCATCATTTAAACCAATGTTTCCCAAAATTTTCAGACATCAGCCCCTTTTTAGAGCATATATTTCATCAGCACACCTGCCCCAACCACCACTCTGGGGCAACCATTACTGACAGAACTGACAGAATAAGCACATTATATACTGTTGGCAGTGATAATTTGTTTCTGAATCCGGCACCGGATATCTGACGGGAATGGATATTCCGATACATCACTAGTGATTATGTACATTTTTGGCAAAAATGGGTTTTGTCCAATAAACATTTTGTTGTCCCTTATGCTATGTCTGCCCAAAGTTTAAGATCATTATAAAATGTGTTTGTCAAAAATGATACATTCAAAATTAAATATTAATAAATCTTTTTTAATTTCAGCATTTATTTCATAACCAAAAATATGATTGTACTAAAGTATCTAAAAGTACTCGATTAATTAACATAAATAATGTGAAGGATTGGCCAGATGTGATGAGACTAATTTGGCTCAGTATTAGTAAGCAGCATTCTTAAATCACCCCGTTCAACTATTTGTAGTCGGTTTCTCCTCCTCACTACTCCTTGTCTTGCAACGCTCCCTACTGTCCCCTTGTTTTCCAGTGACCCCCTTGAATCTTCCGGCACCCCCACTTTGGGAATCACTGATTTAAACACTTTTCTTTTTCTTCTTCACAAAAGAGTCATTTTGAGGCAAAATGATCACTGACGATGAAAAATGGATCTATTATGAGAACCAAGACAAAGAAAGGAGTGGATGGATCCAGGTCAGCCTTCAACATCTCAACGTTTTAACTCTTAGATTCATTGACCACTTGTAACCGTTGTGCACCTCTTCAATGAATCGGATTTTAACAAGCCTAGCTGCTGCAGGGTCAAACTCCAATCCTACTTCTATTCTGACTGAAGATAATTACTGCAACTTTTGTATTGTATATATAATAAATAAAAAAATTATGAAAATATTTATTTTTCTATATTTATTTATTAGAATGAGATAAGCCCATGCATATCTGTATGATAGATTTTCATTTATATCTAAGACTTGTCAATTTAGCTCAATCAGTTAGACACCTGGCTAGCAATCACTAGGTCGTGAGTTCAAATCACAGTAAGGGAACGTTTTGAGAGATCTTGTGGACAGAAAGATGGAAAGACATGACTAAATACATTTAGAACATTTTATTTTAGCACACATCATAACAATCATATTTACACAATATCTAGGGCCTTAAACCTTTGCAGTGGTGCAATAAACAGCATAATTCTTTTTGAAATCATTTACATCTGTTGATACCATTACATATTCCGGTAAATATTCCAAAGTCCCACCGCTCTATCGCTAAAAATGAATTTTCTGATATTCAATCTACTTCTATTTGCTTCTACCGTACATCAGTCCCTTGTACCCCTTCTCGTAAAAAAGTACATCAGGGTTTACTACTACATGCATAATCTTGAACATTTCTATTAATTTACATATACCTCTTCAGCTTTGTTGGCAGAGGCAAAAAATAAAACAAGATAATATTACTGCTACAGTTAGCAATTGGTTCATTTAAATGATGCATCGAAAGAGAAAAGATTTTTTTTCTGGGCAAGGAAAGTGACACGTTATTTCGCAGCATGACAACACCCATTCTCATGTTGCAAATGCCACATAGCAAAGGATCATGGAGCTGTGATGGGAAATTCTTCCACATGTGGCATATTCTCCAAACCTGTCACCTTCATCAAATCAAAACTGGAATTATTCTTTTATTATGGAATACAGTTTAGCTGAAAGATGGCATACGGTCATAAAAAGACAGGGAAAATATTTTGATGACTGAATAATGATGCTATGAATTTATACAATTGGATTATATATATATTTTTTTAAATGCTGGAGACTTTTGCATCAACCTCATAATTGGTACTACTGGTTTGGAAACAATTACAGGCTCATAGCTATGTAATTTGAAAAACATCAAAAACAACCATAGATATTTTGATATTAGATGAATTCAATGATAAAAACAATTATCTTGCATTGGAATAGCCTCAACAGATAAAAAGAATAAGTACAAAAACAAATATATCATTTTTATTTATTTGAAAGGGAAATGTGCCTCTTTGTCTGAACATAAAGCTTGGGCTGAATCCCTGTTAATAAATGTCGGCCAGTGCAGAGACTCTGATATTGTTTATACCATTCTGAATGGGGTCACATTGTAGAAATATATATA
>VCCN01002736.1:2730255-2748813 GCA_006491835.1 Architeuthis dux | reverse complement strand
AAAATATTACTTATTTCATTACTATAAATTAAATAAATTAAATGTGACTTTTTTCCTGTGACTTTTTCCGATGACTTTTTTTCCAGTCGGCCTTCAATCATATCCAGACAATTTTTAACCCACTCCCTACTCCTTTTCTTCTTCCCACTAAATCCTCTTTCATTTTATTACCTCAAAGACTTATAAAATAGTTCCAGTTCCCTTTAACAGTTAACTTTTAAATTGAATCATATTAACTTTCAGGAGTTAAAATCTTTAGCAGTTAATTACTGCTACCCACAACACTGGTTTATTGCTGTGTTTAGGTTAATCATGTGTTCCTACATTTCTATGTATCTATGTATCTATGTATCCGGACTTCGCCCAGCCCTAACCATTCATAGTAGAAACTTGAAACTTTGCACACACACTCCCCTCAATGAGATGGAGAAATGTTATTTTTTTTATTTTTTGAAAATTCTCTCCATAATAGGTTTTTAGAGGGGGTTCAATATGCAATGTGAGTTTATACTAAATTGGCCACTAGTTTGTGCTCGTTTGTTTTTTGAAAATTCAGACCTTTTTTAGTGACCACAGTCCAACAAAAGGTGACAGAAGTCACTTATTCATTGATTACCCCTTTTTCCAACTTTTTAATTGATCACCCGCAACACAGCATATATGGGTGGCGGTGGTTCATAATTTCCCTTGGAATGCTAGTTGCTTATCTCTTTGGAAATCAATCGATCATTATTGATCTTTTTCCATTTGAAATATTAGGTACAACTTTGTTCTTCCAATTTCCTTATAAACAAAAAGAAATCCCTTAAAATACTTTTAATAAAAGTCCTTTCTTTTCTAAAAACAACTCATAAACTTGTTAACATTGATATTCTTTTTATTCTCATAATAATCACTGCTACCCACAACACTGGTTTATTGCTGGGTTTAGATTATTCATGTGTTCTGACATTTATATGTATCTATGTATCTATCTATGTATCCGGACTTTGCCCAGCCCTAACCGTTCATAGTAGAAACTTAAAAATTTGCAATGAACATAAAATAGTGAAATAAAGAATTAAAATAATTTTCATAAACATTTTATTAACATGAAGTAAGTAATTTGGTTGTATTGTGAAAAATGTATACTTATTCATTCATCCTAATTTTAATTGTTTTATACAACTTATTAATTCTGAATTAATAAGTTATATAAAAACAACTAAAATTAGGATGAAGGTAAAAACTAGTCAGATTTAATAAAAGTGGTGTGTTACAATACTTTATCTAATCTAATAAAGATTGATTTATGTATACGTTAGTCTCTTTTGAAAATCTGCTCTGCAGCAATTTATCTGGTTGACCAACTCATTGCATTTTATATTGAACTAGCATTCCAAGGGAAATTATGAATCACCGCCATCCATATATGCTTTTTTTACCTCGTAAATTAAGCATAAGTTACTTCTCTCACATTTTATTGCACAGTGATTATTAAAAAAGTCTGAATTTTCTAAGAACAAGCATCAATGCTGCTGGACACAACCTAAGGGATCAATTTAGGATAAACTTACATTGCAAATTGAACCCACCACTAAAAACCTATTATGAGGAGAATTTGAATTTTCAAAAAACATTTTCCCTACTCCTTGAGGGGAGTGTGCGTGCAAAATTTCAAGTTTCTACTATGAACGGTTTGAGTTGGGTGAATTCTGGATACATAGATAGATACATAGATACATATAAATCTCAGAACACATGAATAACCTAAACCCAGCAACAGTGATTAAAACATTTGCTGTGGGTAACAATGATTAACTAGCTGTTTATGGAACCTGTGATATCATGTGTAGAATTTGTTAAACAAATGCTTCTTAACATTCATTCACTCTAATGATTACATACCATATATACTGGACTATAAAAGGGTTAACATGGGTATTTGGAGGACTAATGCTCCTTCTACTCTTCCAAGCCACATAACTGTCTATATCGAGCTTCAGTAGATGGTCCCTTAGTCATGATACCAATTCATTTGATGCAGTGTAATATTTGAATAGCTTTTTTTAAGATTGAATATTCGCGTTATATACCAGCATAATAGTGGGGTTTGGGGAATGAAACAATAATCATAGCTGTATTTTAATGCCAACTGCATTTGAACCAAGCAAGGTTTCAGCTTTCGTTATCACTACCCACTGACTTTACTACTACTCCCCTACTTAGCTTTAGTCATTTTCTGGTGGTAGGGGAAAAAAATTCAGATTAAACAGTTTTGCATCTTTTAACTCGAAATTTGTTATAGCAAGTTTAAGCGTTCTATCCGCATGTTGTGCATTGAAAAATCAGCATAAAAGGTATTGTCAGTGGTCAGGAGGTCAGTGACAGATGTAATTGGACTATTATGTGCATAATATCAACTTCAACTTCAAAACTCCTAGAAGTCACTATTTTAGACACTAGCATATACCATATATACTCATAGATAAGTCACAGTTTTTTAACTGAAAGATTTACGTGTAGAAATGCATGCGACTTTTCTGCCAAATCTTTCCTGAGCAGAAAGTCAGTAATGACCAGGAATGACCCTATTAATTAGTACATTTAAATGTCAACACAAGCAAAGTATGTTGTTTACGTATAATCTAACTTAATATTTATCTAAACGATGCATAGTGTACATGTCATGGAAAATGCTAGTTTGAGGTCTGTTGTAATTAATAAATTGTATGTTATAGGTATGACAGAGAAGTATTTTGTTTCACTGGGGCACATAAAGTTAGCAAATACAACTCATGACATTTGGATCGCATATTTCCCAACTCTGGAATCGACAAGCGTCACAAATGCTCTTGATTGTTTGTCTATGGTTGACATCACCAAGGGAAGTGATGTTGCAAAAGATATTCCCAGAAAAACAACACAATGACTTATACATGGGTCAAAGGGCCAGACAAAAAATATTGAAAATAAGAGTGGGTGTGACTTATCTACTGGTGCGACATATACGAGTATGCACAGTAGTTTAAAAATACAAATTAAAAAAGAGTTTTTTTTTTATTTTAACACTGCAATCATCATGCTACTATATAAAAAAAAGGGAATGATGACGATGATGATGATGATGATGATGATGATGATGATGATGATGATGATGATGAAGAAGAAGAAGAAGAAGAAGAAGAAGAAGAAGAAGAAACTGTCTTTAAGAATATTTACATCATTGCAAAGAAGCTCTTTATAAAGTATCTTTGCACTTTAAATTGAAAAGAATTTATTTTTTTATCCTTACTTAAATTCGTTTCATTTATGATAATAGTCCTGATCAAAGCAAATTCATGATTAGTCAAAATTTATGTCTTTATAAGATCAAAAACATTTTGCAAAAGATATTTTAGTTTAATATTCAGAGTTCATAACGATTTATTGATTTCATTCAAATATCGGCTTGTTTAAAAGTCTTTTCTCTTCCCCATTGCATTCAAGATGGTGATTGGAAAGGAATTTTTTTTTGTATCATTAAAAGAAAAGAAAAGAACGGAACTACAAAGAAAAGAAAAGTAATAGAAAAAATATAATTCTAATCATGATTATTCCATGAAATATTTGAATCAATACCTGACCACAGACAATCAAAGGCACAACATGTAAATCAAATGCCTAAAACAAATTTGAGGTCAAAAGTTGCAATTTTTGTTGCATGATCATCGAGTTTTTTTTGTTTCGTTTTTTGGCTACTGCCAGTCACATTTAGTTTCTTAGTACATAAAATAACTGTAAAGTCACTAGGTAGCTATGAGAAAAGTTGAAATCTTACTAATGTATAAAGGGTTCAAATGCAGTCAGCACTAAAATACAACTGTAATTATTGCTTTATTCCCTGTCTCAATTGCCAGAATTACTTGTAGCAATATGTAGCAAATGAAAGTTTTGGCACATTTGCTCAATAATTCCTACTCGTGATGTCACAGTTTGTATAAGCAGCTGGTTCATGTGCTTTTAAAAATGTCTTTTCGAGCACATTTATTTCTAAATTGAAAATGAGATGGCTGAATATGCAGTTTTGCAGCAACTAACATTCTTATATTTAAACTCCTAAATTCATGGACCGCTTGTGACCACTTATAATTGACAGTGGAACCTTTCAATGAATAGAATTAAAAAATAATGGAAAATCTTTTTTTTTAAATTCACCAAATGGTCAAAGGGAGGTAATTTTACTCAGAAGTTATTTCCCTTGATAATAACATTCAAGCTTTTTTATGAATTTAAGAGTTAAAGCCAAAATAAATTCTTATTTAGTGATGCAGTGATTTAGAATTAAAAAATAATGGAACTCTTCTGTGAATTGAATAGAAAATCTTTTTTTTAAAATTCACCAAATGGTCAAAGGGAGGTAATTTTACTCAGAAGTTATTTCGCTTGATAATGATATTCAAGCTTTTTTATGAATTTAAGGTAAAGATTCGGTTTAGTTAAGTAGTGTATTTTTGTAGGAAAATGTGTTTTTGTTTTGTGTTTTGAATGAATGTGACCTTTATTTCTTTGGGAAATTTTTTTATTTTTGAGGAAAATTATGTTTTAAATTTATGCCTAAGTACGGTTATTGAAAAAACAGATAAAATAAAAAATATTAACAAAACTTTATCTGAAAATAAAATAAGATGGTGAATTTTTTCAAGAAAAAATGAGCAGAAGAAAATCTTTTGTGTAGGTGTTTATGTGGGAAACCACTAAATCGTTAAAATGTAATTTTATCTCAAAACTGAAAAATTCCCCAAAGACATAAAGGTCATATTCAAAACACATCAAAATACATAAGAAAAAGAAAAATACATCTTCCTACAAAAATATATTCCTTAACTGAATCGAATCTTAATCCAATTTAATTCCAGAGTTGTTCTGTTTGTAATCACCACTACCCACAACACTGATTTATTGTTTGGTTTAGGTTATTCATGTGTTCTGACATTTATATGTATCTATGTATCCGTACTTCGCCCAGCCCCAACCATTCATAGTAGACTTGAAATTTTGCACACACACTCCCCTCTATGATTAGGGAAATGGCTTTTTTTTGTTTTTTTAAACATCCCTCCTAAATAGGTTTTATGCTATGTAAGTTTATGCTAAATTGGTCCCTTAGTTTGTGTCCAGCAGCGTTCATGTTTGTTTTAAAAAATTTGGACTTTTTAGTAATTTATTCATTGATCACCCCTTTTTCCAACTTTTTGATTGATCACCTCCAACACAGCATATATTGGTGGCGGTGATTCATAATTTCCCTTGGAAATTTCACATGGATAATAAAAATTAAAAATGTTTATTCATAGTAGAAAATTAACATTAAACTAATGTAATTGGCGAAACAGTTTCACTTACTTTATTTATTTTTCTTACTTCTGTGAATATTTTATTTGGTTTAGAAACTACTTTTGCTATGTCTTAACTCTTCTGATAACACACACACACTCACACACACAAACACTCACACAAAATGTTATTATCAAGGGAAATAACTTCTGAGTAAAATTACCTCCCTTTGACCATTTGGTGAATTTGAAAAAAAAGATTTTCTATTCAATTCACAGAAGAGTTCCATTATTTTTTAATTCTATTCATTGAAGGGTTCCACTGTCAATTATAAGTGGTCACAAGTGATCCATGAATTTAGGAGTTTAAATATACACACTTACACACACACACTCACACAAACATACACACTCACACACGCTCACATGCTCACATACTCACAAACACACTGGCTGATGACCATGATGGACTTCATTGCCTCATCATCCCTGATATTCATTAATTCTTCATTCTATATTTGTTGGGAGGTATGGATGGTCTAACATTTACGGCACGGGGAAAGGAATGTCAGACTGAGTTCAAACACTAATGCCCTTAGGAAAAGCATGAACCCACTTCTCCCTCACACCAGCTATAAGTAAATAGCACAGCAGTTGGATCCCTTTAGCCCTATAAGGCAGTCCATATTGGGCATCAGGCATGGACCCAGGCTTGTATTTATTTATCTCTGGCACTAGTGAGAATAATGCAACTATTTCAGCCGGGACAATCTGTACTCATCATCATCATCATCATCATCAGCCATTACAAGTCCACTGCTGGACGAAGGCCTTTCCCATCTCCTTCCATGACAACCTATCTTGTGCTAATCTCTGCCAAGTCTTACCGGCAAACGTTTCTATTTCGTCCCTCCATCTTGTCTCTGGCCGTTTCCTACTTCTTTTACTATCCCATGGGCACCAGTCTGTTAGTCTTTTCCCCCATCTATTGTCTTCTCTTCTCGCTAGGTGACCAGCCCATCTCCACTTTTGTTGTTTAATTAGTTGTATAATATCCTTTACTCTAGTCTTTTCTCTGATCCATGTTGACCTTTTTCTATCTCTTAGCGTTACCCCTAGCATTGCTCTTTCCATGGCTCTCTGTGCTATTCTAAGTTTGTTTTCAGATCGTTTGGTTATTTTCCAGGTTTCGCATCCATAAGTCATGGCTGGTATTATGCAGCCGTTATATACTTTTCGTTTTAGGCACATTGGCAAGGAGCTCCTCAGAATGTCTCTATTCATACCAAATGCTTTCCAACCTATCGTTATGTGTCGTTTTATATCGCAGTCATGGTCTTTCTCTAGCTTTATTACCTGGCCTAGGTAGATGTATTCATCGACCTCTTCTAGTATCTCGCCTTCTATCACTTGGATTTGCTATGTGTAAAAACATATGGATTCAATTTATATTTTAAAACACACAATTTTTACAAACAATGATTAGGTCTCTGTGGATCATTTGAGAAACGGAGACAAAATCATTGTCCAAGTTGTACAACACAGGAGTAGTTGAGCAGAGTATTATTTTTGGCATTCAGTGTTGGGAATCTTATTCTGATTCTATGATATTTTCGCTGTAGTGTTTTTCTCAAATCATCCCTGTGCAAATTTACATTACAGATCTTAAAGGAAAAACATGCATTGCTCCCAATTATTCCCCTTTTTTCATGCAGAAAACTCTTTTCTCTGACCCAAAGGCACCGGCTGATAGAAGAGACATCATTTCCATGAATCTCTTCAAATGATGGCACATTTTCACTCTTAGAGCAGAAACAGCCGGAGGGCCTTTAGCAATTCTTTTCCTTTATTGATTTAGTCTTCACTTCCATGTAAAATAAAAATATTTTACGCTAACCAATCCTTGTTTTGTGGGCATTTCCAAAATCTTTCACCTGTTTACAAAAAAAAAGGAGATATTTCTATCCTCATCAGCAGGAAACTCTGTGCAAATTGTGCTCTTGTCATCCCCTAAGGCGATAGATTCTCAAAGTGTCTCTCTTGTCACATAATTTTATCTCCTGAAACATGCTGAGTGAATTTTAAACCTTTGGTTTGTTTGAAGTGTTCTTCCCCCAAATCAAAAATCTTTTGTTTGTTTATTTCGAGGGGTGGTTTTTTTCCGAGGTAATTGACATTTTTTACATTTGTTTCTTTAATTTTCTTATTTTGTTTTGCTACAATATCCGTTAGCATAACCATTGAACTAAAAGAAATAACAAACAGGAAATAAAATATTATCCAAAATGTATTTTATTTCCTGAATATTCTTCCCACCAAAAGTTGTCCTCAAAATATTTGACCAACAATTCTGGTTTTATCGTTGCTTCTTTGAATATTTCCTTGCTTATATCAAATTCTCAAATGTGTACAAATTTTCATTATCTGCTGAATTTAGCTTAGTCTGGCATAAGGCACTTGTGCCAATTTTTATGGGGGTGGAGGGGTGCCTGCCTTGAAAATCAGCATTTGAAATCCTTGCTTGTACCTGGGCTTCAACACCAACCTCTGGCACTAATGAGAATAATGCAACTATTTCAGCTTGGACAATCTGTACTGATATCTATTAAAACACTTGGATTTGCAATGTGTAAAAACATATGGATTCGATTTATATTTATGCTATTATATAACCAAGAAAGTCTGGGTTTTTTTTTAGAAATAGCTAACAACTCATTGAACTGCATTGAGCAGAAAAGTAAGATGGCAGCCAATTAACAGGAATCCAAGAGAAAATGTTGCACAAGGAGAATTCTTCCTTTTTCCTGTAAAAAGTCTGTTCAGTTTATTAAGTAAAAATAAAAGACAATTTAAAAAGATTTTTGGCATGAACTTTATTGAACAATATATTGACTGCTTTGCTCCACTATTCACAACTGAATCAAGCCTTATACTTATTTTTAATTTTTATGACTACTTATTACCTTCATCTTAATTCATTAGTTGCTTTTTATCTCAACTTTAACTTAGACTGAGTTAGTAAACAGCTTTGATCGGAAAGTAGACTGACAGTCTGAGTGGTTGCAATACAAAGCAATAATAAATCAAGATGAAGGTAAAAAGTAGTCATAAAAATTAAGAATAACGATTTATAACACTTCATCTAATAAAAAATAAATAAAAATGAATTGAGTCTATTGACAAGGAAGGAGATTGTGATGAAAATGAATATTTGTTGCGTAAAATAAATGCTTTTTTTCATCATTATTGACTAATCTATGTATGTATTCATTAAAGTGAATCAAAGTTTTGATGTATCTACTTAATAAATCCTATATATCACAGGCTACATAAACAGCTACTTTCATCTAGAAGCAAAGGCTGTAAAGATATCTGAGAAATTAACTAAACAAAAGAATAATTTCAAACACAATTAGGTATTGTTGATGCATTCATCTAAAATATACTTGATTTCATTTATTTCTGGTTTCAGTGTTATATCTTAGGAGGTTTGGTTGGCCTAACTGTTCACAACACTGAGGATGGAATTGGTGAACTAAATTTAAACTCTGGCGGTGACAGTTTGTCCTCGCTTCTCTCCTATGCTCTTGAGAAAGGAATGAATACACTTTCGCTGCCAGCCAGCTATTGGTAAATAGCAAGACAGTTGGAATAGCAGTCCCTCTTGGTTGTTGGGCTAACACCTTGGCCCTGTAAAACCCATAATTGCTACAGAAAAAATGGTTGGACTTCCATAGACCATTCAAGAAATGTAGACAAAATCATTGCCTCATGTGTTACATAACATGGGAACAACTGAGACTTAGCGAATTTTGTCTTACCATTTTTTATTGATTCTATATCGATCTTATCTTTTACTCTGCTACATTCTACTTAGTGCTGATGTCTTAATTCGCTCCTTTTGCCAAAGTATGCCATTCCAGGCTTCTTATACTCTTGATACCAATATTGCAATTTGCTTCTTAGGTACTTGATCATTTCTTGTCTACTTCTTTTATGATATTGAGTCCACTCAAGCCACTTCTAGCAATTTCTCATTCTACAGATACAATCTTTGTCCTCAACTCTTGAATTATTGATTCCAGTATTGTTTCTTGTCAATATTTGTTATATTATTGAGGTCAATATTATCTGCTTTCTATATTTTGAATACTGTGTCTACAATTATTAATTGTCGAACTCCAGTCCAAGTTGGAAGCTGGAGTTGACTTTGTTTTTCCCCTGTAACAAGGACAAGAACAATCCTCACCTAATTCAGGGGAGTAAACTCTTCACTGTTCATCTGTTCCGTCACATTAAACCAAACCTATATATAAAATTAACATTTCTCTACCCTAACCAAGTGATCAGTAGGCAGCTCTCTTACCAACTGAGCCAAACTGACAAGTTTTATATATCTATGAAAATATATGTAACAAATACTTTAGGGCTTATTTCATTCTAGTAAATGAATACATTTATAAAATTAACATTTCCTACAGTGATTTGAAATCACAACCAAGTGATCAGTAGACAGCTCTCTTACCGAATCAGCCAAACTGACAAGTCTTACATATCCATGAAAATGTATGTTACAAATACACAAGGGCTTATTTCATTCTAATAAATAAATACATTTATACTAAAAAAGTTTTTATATCATAATTTTTTATTTATTATATATACAATACTAAAAGTTGCAGTAATCATCTTCAGTCGGAATAGAAGCAGGAGTTGGGTTTGACCCTGCAGCAGCCAGGCTTGTTTTTGACTAGTATTTCTTTTTATCTTTAGTTGCTTTTCATCGCAACCACTCAGATCACCATCCTTTAAAACATCCTTTAGTAAACAGCACAGATCAGAAACAAAGTAGATTGACAGTCTGAGTGGTTACAATGAAAAGCAACTAAAATTAAGATGAAAAGAAATACTAGTCAAAAATTAATAACGGTTGACAATGTTTCATCTAATAAAAAAAATTCAAGATAATATTACTACAAATACTAATAGTGTACTTAAAAATAATAACATCAAAATATTATGCTGAATAATTGAGGAAAAATAAAAGGTAAGTCTATGTGGTTAGATTTGACCTGCCAGCCATAAAGCTCTTGTAGCTCAATTGGCTGAGCAGCTGGAATGGATAATAAGGCTATCTGAGGCAAAAAGGATGTGGGTTTGAGTATCACTGAGAGCTTATCCTTTATTTCCAAACTGCACTGTTTACTAACGGCCATAATTTGATGGTCTGAGTAGTTGCAATGAAAAGCAACTGAAATTAAAATGAAAAAAAATTACCAGTCAAAACTTAATAATGGTTGACAATGCTTCATCTAATAAAAACTAAATCACGATAATAATACTACTTCATATATTATTTGTGACGTCCTTTAATATTTATACAAGATAACACTTCATACTAACATATTTGTTTTCTGCTGATGGCCACATTATTTCTTTTTTTTTATAGATTATTAATTTCCATAGTTTTTTGTAGATATCAATCTATGTGGCTGCTTTTTGAGTGATTAAAAAATAAGTCACTTATAGAAATGAAAATAGCGTTTTAAAAAGAAACTATCTTGTCACATTTAGTATTATACTGGTGTACACATGAATTAAATAACTAAGTCAAGAATGCTTATTTCAGTAAAACAAAAAATGCTTTACCACGGACTCGGAAATTAATAAAAATACAGTTTATATTCAGGAGACCATCTGCATTCAGGTTTAACACCTAAATTCTTGGTTCTGTACAATAATTATATTATAGAAACGTGTTACGTAATTAATTTTTTACTATTTTCTTTCATCTTATTTCTGTTGCTCTTTATCGCAACTCACAGATCATTATTTCATGACCATTAAATAAGCAGTGTAGATCAGAAATAAAGAATAAGCCTCCGGAGAGATTCAAACTTGCTTCTCTTATTTTTGGGAGCCTGTTTTTCTATGAGAGAGCTGTTACCAGTTTGGCTCCAAAGTCTTTACTGTTAAGTGTCACTTAAATAAGCCATATAGCTATATTCTTTATTTTTTAATTGCTACTACACCATTATCTTGTTTGTTTATATACACTAGTAGTATTAGATGTGCTAGTCTGTGAATTTCTTGGATGAAACATTGTCATTATTATTAATTTTCGACTATTCTTTCATCTTACTTCTGTTACTTTTTATCACAACACTTAGACACTTATTTTGTGACCATTAAAAAAACATGTTATTTCTATGAAATAATAATCTTTAGCTTTTCTCTCCTAGGAATATTGATTTTATTGATAACTTTAGAATACTTTTTGTTGGATCATTAACCTTTGGTTTATTGACTTTTATAATAATGAAATTATAAAGGATATATAAGTTTTCATTTTTGTTTCTTTTGGTATAAAAACTTATACTTTTTAATCTAAGAACATGAAAGTATACTTTAAATAAAAATGATAGAAAATCACATGCAGTAATAGAACATAAATATAATATCAGTAACATCTTTCATATATTTTAGCATTTATAGGGTGCAGAGGTGTGGCTGCAGATTTGGGGGCTTGGCTCCTTGGGGGCCCCCCACTCAAACATTTATTTCAGAGGTTCCCAATCTGGGGATCGCAGACCATTGCAGGGTCCACAAAGGTATTAATGAGCATCTGTGGTCAGCTTTCAAAAGCCTGGGGTCCGTGAGCTTGTTTAGTAGGCAGACATTTCAAAGGTCTAGCTAGAGATTTGAGGGCCTGGCTGAGGTGCTTGGCTTCTTGGGGGGCCCCCTCCAACATTTAGTGAGATTTGTTATTGTGTAATATTAGTAGAAATGTAGGTGAACGCAAGGTGAACTACTATTTATTAAGTTGGTGGCCCAGGGAGGCAATTTAAAATCGCTTCTGATAGGGTGTTTTGGAACAAAGAATAAAACAGCTTTTCCTGATAAGTAAATAGAATGAATTTGTTTGCTTTATTTATACTTATACTTGCTCTTTTGTTTTAATTCTTAAATGCTTAATATTTTGAATTTTAAAAAAAGTTATGCTTTTCTATCAAGAATTATTTGATAAATGAATTTTTTTCTTTATTTCAGGTAAGTCAGAAGATGTTCCCAATGATTGATCTCAATTCTCATGGCAAAGTCAGGTCTGTTTCATTTGAATGACTGTTCTCAAAACCTTTTCTTAAATGTGTATCCATATTCTTTATGTGTTTAACACTTTTCAATGAGCATACTGATCCTAGGCAGAGGGCCTGGGGAAACAACACTTTGATCCTAGGCAGAGTACACAGATACTCTGATCCAAGGCAGAAGTACTGATCAATGCCTGTATAATCGCATCATTTTTTTATGGGTGCTATGCTAGTAGGATATAATCTACAAAAAAGAAAATATAGCATTGAGATGATCAGTCATAATTCAAAATTCAATTTTGAATATGACTTTGTGAATTTTATATTAATCTAAAAACATATTGCTTCAATCACTGATGTACTATAAGGAATGCTTTATTGTCTGAAACTTTGAGAAGAGTCATTAATATTCCAAGCTAGTTCAGTCAATTGAACTCCTTCTTTATGTTGTTAATATTGTTACCAGAACATTTCAGCCTATCCATTCTACAGCCTTCTTCAGGGGTTTAACCTGTAAGGGGAGAAGAAGGTCTTTTTTTTTCAAACAAGATGGCAACAGAAAATGCTGCTAATATACAAACCAGATGTTTGTTCCAATAATACAAGATACACAGACAATACAATTCACAACCATCCATGTAACTCAGGTATATTAGCAGTGGCGTAGCTAAGGTGTGGCAAGTAGGGGGCACCACTGAATAGTTTCTTTTAAAGTCAGACAAGCCATCCTCAGAAAGTGATAAAAGAATTTTCTCTATGATGATTGTGATTGCTGGACTGAGACGCGGTATTCATCAAAGAGTAAGTGAGGAAAACAAGCAATGTTTGTGAATTGCAGCAATCACTCACTCAACTTGGTGGGTGTACATGCAACCGAACAGGATACAATGATGGTCATGTTTTTTTTGGAACTATAGAAGCTCCCTACATGTTTTTCTCTCATTCAACACAATGCTTAGAAAATCTATCCTGATAATGCCTGCTATCACAGTTTCCACCCCCATCTGTGAGCGATCATTCAAGAAATTCAAACTAATACTTTCGTATTTGTGAGCCTCACTGGATCTAGGCAGACTCTATGATCTTGCTCTGCTGAGTGTAGACAGAGAAGAAAATGAAAAACAGACCAATTTGCATCAATGAAAGTGCAGTTGTAATTTTCATGTAGTGCCATAGTTTGTTAATTAAAAGATAAATGAGCTTGACTTGTATTTTTGAGCTCATATTATGGTAAAGTTATCTAAAAGAAGGATGTTTGGACAGAGGCGCAATTTCAGTGAAGGCCATAGGCACTATTTGATGTAGATACACATCTGTATATTAATGACCATTTTCTGTCTCCATCTTGGTTTTTTTCCTTATGAATCATACACCTGAAAAACCCTGTAGAATAGATCAGCCAAAACTTTGTGGTAACAACATTAGCAACACAAAAGAGGAGTTCAAAAATCTTAGATGGATTGCTTTATCACAACCTTGTTATTTATAACGGAGAAAAACAAACAGAAAAACTCATAGCCATTTGTCGTGACTATTTCCAACAAAACCCCAGTAATGTTTTGACAAATATAAGATTTTATTGATTAAGTATAAAAGTCCATTTTCATATGTTTTAAACAAGTTAAATTCAGATTAGATTCAAAAGGTTATCAATAAGTGTAATCAATCATAATAATTACTGTAAAGGTAGATTTGTGTCAAAATGCTGCAGTAGATACACATTAGAATTCTTTGAGCAAATAGAAAAACTGATTTCAGAAGCTGATTAGAAGTATCATCAAAATTATTCTCTTATCTTTGAGTGTGAAGTCTAAAAAAGATGCACAACTTGATCCACAATCTGCAGTCATCAGTTGCTGGTCAAATATCACATTGCAATACTAGCTGAACCTTCATTCTACTTTTGGTAGGAATTCTTTCTGAGTAAAATCACTGTATTTATCATTTGAATTTGGTTTATAATTCAAATATAAGTTAAAAGTATGTTTAAGAAGAATATTGAGAACAATGCTCTATTTATTCTTTAAATAACGGCATGTTTGCACATTTCTCATGGGTGCCAGTGATCAGTGTGCAAGCACAGCTAAAAGAAACAGAATTTCAAATGCTGATTTTCAAGGCAAGCAGACATGGGTATATGCTGCAACTTTTCCAGGGGGTCGGGGACAAAACGATATATTCAGAATATATCTTAGCGACAGCCCTGTTACCAGTGAAGAAGAATACCACCTTTTTATATAGGTACATTAAGATGGGTTTACAATGAAACAATTGCGCAGCACTATTATCCTTTATTGACTCTAAGTTTCCAACTTTCAAACCCCTTTCACCCTAGGTGAGAAGGCCTGATCCGTGGGGGGCAAATGCCCTGTTTGCCCCCCCCACACACACACACACACAGCGGACGCCCATGCAGATAGACACAGTTCACTTGGAAGTGTGGTGCAGTACAATCTTCCTACTTCCCATTACCAATGGTTTGGTCCTGTGCCATAATAAGTTGAGCTTAATAAATATTTATCTATACTGTGAACTCACTACATCTTTGTTTATTGAATATACATATGTGTGTATGCATGTGTATGTATGTATGTATGTATGTATGTATGTATGTATACACACTTCTTTACTTTGTTTTGAAAAGATAGAAAGAACGAAGCTGTGAGTAAAAATAAGAATCACAATCCGGTCTTATTATACAAAAAAGCTTCAATGACTTGAAACCTAGGAAATTATTGAATAAATATTTGTTTATAAAACCCGCAATATCTCAGATAGGATTTATTAAACAAATATATCAAAACTTTCATTTACTCTTATGATTACAGATATGATGACCCGGCAAATACTAAAAGCATATTTATAGGAAGTAAGCAGATTCCAAAATGTCCATAGTACATTTGGCATGCGAACAGATACAGCAAATATAATATCAATAATTCAAAAAAAATGATTATCTAATACTTATCTATCTTCTGCCAAAAACCTCAAGCAAAATACCAACTTCAGATGCATGCTTAAAGGGTGAAAAAGTGTACATTATGTCTCTCCTCACAGAAGAATTTGTGATTGCTCACTCTTGGAAAGTATTGATCTTGGTGCTAGAAGGTGGAGGTCATCTGCAGGACTATAAATGAATGGAAATCACCATGGTAATACAGGCGTCCCCCGTTATAATGCAGGTGTTGGGGTCCAAGAAAGCTAACCGTGTAATAACTGAGCCGTGACAAAATTGAGCTATTTTGGAGCTAGGTGTAGCTATTTTGGAGCTAGATCTAACTATTTTGGAGCTAGATCTAGCTATTTGTGGGCTAGATTAATTTATCTACCCACATTATTACGTGAATCACGCTTTAATGAACCACATTATAATGTAAGTGCACATAGAATTTGATGATTTAAACCAATCAATTTTGCTTTTTTGACCTAAAGTTTGATTAAACAAATCTTGGCACTATATGTTGTAAATTGAAATTCAGGAAGAAAGGGATTTTCAGTGGTCAGGATTTAATGCAAGTATTAGTGAAAGAATAGAGCTATTATATGTATAATGTATTGGAAAACAAGAGATATGAATTGTTTTAACAAGCGTACTTAAACAAATAGCTGAATCATGTTAAAATTTAATCATTGTATTTTTGTACTTGAATGTACTTGAAAAAGGCTTTTTTTACAGCAGTTAATTGTATCATTAAGCCAGCTTGAGTTTAGTTGGGGTGGGATTAAACCAATGAGAAAATTGGTAGTTAAGGAAATTTTAGTAAACTTATCAATTATGACTCACTAATGCCAAATTCTTTTATAATAACAATGTCTTTTTTAGAAACCGTCTACCAAAACTGTCACCAAAACTGTCAACATAGGTTTCTTCAGTTTTCAAGTTGGTCTGGTTTGCCGGCTGGCTGGTTAGCTATATATGTATCATGTGTACAGGCTGCATCAAAGAAGCTAGAGGGCTGAAAATTTCATTCCTTATTATGTCTAGTGAAAACCTTTTTTTTGTTTTTTCAAAATTACCCCTAAATACTTTTTTAGAGAGTTATTCAGTTTGCAATGTAAATTTATGCTAAATCGATCCCTTAGTTTGTGACCACTTGTTTTTTGAAAATTCAGACATTTTAATGATCACTGCTGAACAAAAGGCAAGACAACAATGTAGAAAGTCAAGAGAAGCAAGGCTGCAATAAAACAATCTTATAAATCTTCCATCTATTGAACTTCTTACTTTTTCAAGTAACCAAGGCTCATTTTCAAGTGCTTTCCTCTCATGTATTCGGCCCTGTCGCCGAGTACATCCCCTGCAGAGGGGTAAGACCCCCCCACCACCCCAAACAGGGGCCACCTGTTTTTTCACCAAAGGCGCAAGACTCTAGTTAAGGAAAAGTAACCTTTCACCAAAGTCGCAAGACTCTAGTTGGAAAAAAAATAACCTTTCACCACAGTCGCAAGGTTCTGTTTTAAAAAAAATAACCTTTCACCAATTAAAAAAAAAACCTCTGACTTTCTGAATTTTAAACAGATTTCGGCATTAGATGACCCATCAAGTGTTGATATGCTGCTGAGCAAATCAATCAATCAATCTCGTGTATTGTTCTGTTATTTTTGACAGACAACTAGCCACTAACAAATATTTTAAAACTAGTTATTACCCATTAAAAAATTCATGGATATATGTGAATTTCTATGTAAAAGATATCATAGAAATAATTGAGATGGAAAATAGAAAAAATGGAGATGGGCTGGACACATAGTAAGATGCAAAGATAACAGATGATGCAAAAATTAATCGATTGGTGCCTAAGAGAATGTGTCGCAGCAAGAAAAGACTAGACATAAGATGGCGATATAAGATAAGACATGTCAAAGGTTAGCACAGTCACGGTCGACATGGAGGGAGCTGGAAAAGGCCATTGTCCAGCTGACTTGAGGCCGTAATGCATTTGGTGAAAATATCTACCCGTGTTTCTGTGGCGTTCGAGCACTTTCTTCACATTCTCTTTCTTACTTTAAGACTTAATGGTACACAACTTCAAAGCTGTTAATAGTGTAAATAAATGTTTACGTCTTATCAATTTCATCTGATGTTCTATTAAAAAGTGACTAAACTCGTTTAAGTGGATGAGTTCATTGTTTCAAATGGTGGGTAGGTGATATTTTTTTCGGCAAAATTGTTATCTTTAAATGATAGATTCAATAGTTATTAACACAGAAACAAACAGGAAAGGTCACATTGTGCATCATATAGATAGATGGTATCCATATTTTCTGTGCTATTTCTGAGTCTCTTACTCCAAGTTGACATATTTTTAGAAGAGATTGGCATCGCCATTTTGATCTTGATCTGCTGGCTGATTATATATGGTTCCTGCTTTGGGAAACCTCTCAAAATTCCTTATCCTCGTTAACCTTTTATGAGGCAAGTGACTATATATGATCACCTGAGGACCTGTCAGTCACATGCAAATATTGTAGCTACAAAGACAACATAATCCTCACCAATGTGGTCTGCAAGCTTTGAAAAGTACACTTGTGCTTGAACAAAGACAGAAACTGTTTTGAGGCATACCGCACCTCATTAAATCAGCCTGTTTTTGGCCCACACAATAAGATTTTAAAATCAACCCGGAGGTGTTATTTTTTTTGTCAATATCAATTTGTTGTATCTATTTATTTTATTGAATGTTATTCTTTAATTCTATGTTTTATTTAACTTTCTACTTTTTTTAATATTTTCCATTTGTGGTCACTTTTGGGGCGAGGCAACATATATAATCATTTCATCAGAGGGGGGTTTTGCCTCGATAAACAAAAGAATTTCAGAAAACTGGCAACTGAAAATATCTTGTAATTAGGTCTAGTTTAACATACAAAAAGGTTGTTTTGATATCTAAAATATTTTAGGGCTGCCCTATAAAGGGTTAAAGAATGTCTCTTATATTCTTGAAATATACTTTGAGCAAATTATTTTTGATTCTTTTATTAATCATTTTTAGCAACATAAGTCACGGAATTGCCATTTCAAAAGTATATATATCTTCTGCTTTAGTACATCATCTGCTTAAGTGAAAATGACTATTGTGTACTTATGAACATTGTATTTGGCTTAAGTATCTACTCTTGATTCAGTTGATGTTATACTTCATCATCATCATCATCATCAGCAGCAGCAGCAG
>VCCN01002736.1:2701792-2716715 GCA_006491835.1 Architeuthis dux | reverse complement strand
TTTGGAGCTAATATTCCATATTGAAACATAGTCAGCTTACCAATAAGGACTTGTTTCAATATGAAGTATACACACATACAGATCTGTATATGTACACGTATATAGGATCTATTTATTTGTACTCATTAACTATCCCGGCAGCCTAGATTGTATAAATAAATAAAGAAATGAGCACTGTTCGGGGATCAAACCCGCATCCATCCTGGAAGCACAACGCTCGTTTCTTTATTTATTTATATGATCTACGCCACCCATTTATCAATCGCTAACTCCAATGCTCGGATGATATGGGTTCCCAATTAATAAATGCCTTTATAATTATCATATTCTGTCGGATATAAAATTATCCATTCCTTGATTTCATATCTATATATAAACACACACATGTATGAGAGAGAGAGAGAGAGAAAGAGAGAGAGAGAGAGAGAGAGAGAGAGAAATAAATAATTTGGATAACCAAGTTTTAATTATTTTGTAAGTTCTGCATGATAATTATAAAGACATTTATTAGTTGAGAACCTATATTTGCCCAGCGCCAGTGTGAGCAACTGTTAAACGAGCAGCCTAAATCGCAAATGTGAATGAAGAAACGAGCTCCATGCAGGAATCGGAATAGGTTCTGTATATTTGTCCATCCTTGTTAAATGCTCTAAAATTTAGTTACCTCATTCCAGCTTTTTGAGAAAGCAGAAATTCAAACATTTTTATTGTTCTGCTCGTGGGTAGCAATTATAAACTCCAAAATGTTCATTTAAAAAAGAAAAATTAATCAAAACATATATTTGTTAAAATTCCTAGCTTCCTTTAGGTAAATCCCATGGTTAAATTTAAGAAACCATTAACACATCTTACTTGTGTAATACAATCTTTCAAATACAATCTTTCAAATAACATGAAAACATATTTTTTCCAAAATAATTGTTTTATCGGCTAGACAGCAAATGTGATTTAAAAACATGCTTAAAGCGCCTTTACCGGGCATCTTAAAAACCATGTTGAGTAATTGGATTTGGGGAAATTACTGTACTTTAGAACAAAAGAATTAATGAAGTTCTCTGGTACAGACATTTCAACAATTTTGCTTTATTAAAATTGATTTTTCTTTGTGTTGCCAGTAAACAAATACAGAGATTCTATGAGGCAGCTTAGTTTATTTATAGGATATGAAATAATGTTAGTCATTTAATACAAAATATGGGTTATAATAATGTTTTTTTCAACAGAAACTTTGCTCAGGAATGGTTTATCAAATGATATGAGGTATTTGTCCATTATGTTCTTGAATCATTTTTTCTAGAAAGAATATTCATGTAGTTTCCATTAAAACTATACATTCTTTTTAAGGATAGTCCAACTTAGATTCTTTCATTCTTCCTTTTTCTTTGAAAAAGAATGAAGGAGCAGTTACATGTCATTACTTGTTTCACATCTTTGTATTTTATTTACTGTATGTGATGACATATAAGACTCTCGGTTTTTTAAAAACAATGGCTCCAAAGGTAAATGTAACCTTTATTGTCAAGCTCCACATTGGCCAGAACTTGAGGAGGAGTTTTGAAAAAACTGGGTGATAAATGAAAGGAATTCAAGAAAATGTGTTTTTTTCTTAATATTCCCTGCTAAAATAGGGGTTGTACAATGGCCAATGAGGATTTTCCACAAGAATTTTCTGAGGCGTGGTATGAAAATCATTGCCCAGACTCGTCCCGTGACCCTAGTCCAGCGAGCTCAAGATTCGTCCTGAGATCAAAGTTCAGCATGCCTAGCAATAGTCCTGTGACTATGTCGAGCCTGCACTGATGTCCTTGTGATATTAGTCGTGGGGACTAGGGAGATTTTTAGAATACGTACACGTGCGGGACCCCACACAAAAAATGACCGTGTGTCAAATCTGCCCTCATGGGGAGACAAATAAACAAAACCATTCAAATTTCCCAGGGTCTTAATATCAGTTATTAACTTTGCATTAATTGGATGATATTTCAATATGTCTCATTAGGGAGAAAGAGTAAAAAGCATAAAATAAGCAATGATTTTTTTTTTTTGACAATCCAAGCAAAACCACAAATATAAGACACAATAGCAATTGCATTTGTACAATGAATCTGTATGTATTCCATACACATACTTTAAGTTACTTTCTATTTGCAATTAGAATGACAGAAAGTTTCAAGTAAGTCAGGTCTCCCCTGCTTTTCGAAAGTTCGCTTTACACCACTTTGTTGCTTTTAAGAAAAAAGGCAAAAAGCAAAAACAACATTCAGCGTTTGTTTTGCGGCTAGCCACTATAAAGGCAGTGCTCACCCTCTTCCTCTCCCTCCCACACCGTAGTCTCCTGTAACCCCCCCCCCACCAAACCTCTGATGACTCAGCCTAACATACCAACATTTTTGGGGTTTTGAAACGCTTAAATATAAATTAATGCTAATTGCTTCTTCGCTTTATACCATTTCGGCTTGCAAAAGTTTTTTTTATAGGAACGCTCTACTTATGGATAATGGAGGAAGGAACCTGTATTCTTTTGTAATCAAATTGAATCATATCAAAAGTCAACTTGTATAATAAAGAACTCAGCAAGTAAAAATATCATCATCATCATCATCAGCCGTTATAAGTCCACTGCTGGACGAAGGCCATTCCCATCTCCTTCCATGTCAACCTATCTTGTGCTAATCTCTGCCAAGTCTTACCGGCAAACTTTTCTATCTCGTCCCTCCATCTTGTGTCTGGCCGTTTCCTACTTCTTTTATTATCCCATGGGCACCAATCTGTTAGTCTTTTCCCCCATCTATTGTCTTCTCTTCTCGCTAGGTGACCGGCCCATCTCCACTTTTGTTGTTTAATTAGTTGTATAATATCCTTTACTCTAGTCCTTTCTCTGATCCATGTTGATCTTTTTCTATCTATTAGCGTTACCCTTAGCATTGCTCTTTCCATGGCTCTCTGTGCTATTCTAAGTTGGTTTTCAGCTTGTTTGGTTAATTTCCAGGTTTCGCATCCATAAGTCATGGCTGGTATTATGCAGCCGTTATATACTTTTCGTTTTAGGCACATTGACAAGGTGCTCCTCAGAATGTCTCTAAACTGTGATCAAATCTGGCAATTATTTATTACTAGATTTTATTATTAGCTGACTGAACTGAAAAATCCTCTTTTGGATCGGGGTCTGTAATGCAGTTTATCAATGAGTTGAGAAATGACTGAGTAATGTAAATTCATATAATGTACTGAATGGATTACATTCCTTATGAAAGAGGTCAATGTTTTGTATCACAAAAGAATCAATAGAGTAATAAACTTCTATAGTACAAGTAAACGTGCCTCTGGTCCAGTGTATTCTCTTTATAATCCCGAACCCTCCACTGAAAATAAGCAGACTCATTCACAAACTTGGATAAGAATTTTTATTGGTATGTGCTTATCCAAATATTTAGTTTTGGGATGGAAACGTTTGCATACATGACAAATTTATATAAATATAATCATTGATTAATTATATCATGTATTTCAGGAAAGTGGAACATAAAAGGAATGTGTATAAACTATATTTATTAAAACTACAGTCCAATCCCTTTTCCACGACCACCCTCTATTCTTTTCTTTATTTTTCCCCTAAAGGAAATATTTGCAAAAATACGAAAAATGCCTTTGCCTCCAACAAATAGAAAACATTCAGCTATGGAAAGTCAATACACTGAGGAGAAAGCTTACTGGCAGTCTATGCTGTTGCTAGTGACTTGTAGGTATAGAATAAAACCTCCATTGTAACTTCTCTGTATGTGAAGATTCAGCTTAGTGTTAGAATAATATATTGTTGGCAGAGAGGTCTGACAAGGTCCAGCTTAGTGGTAATTGAATATACTGTTGGTTTAGAGGTCTGACAAGGTCCAGCTTATTGATAGAATAATATACTATTGGCATAAAAGTCTAAAAAGGTCCAGTTTAGTGGTAGAATAATATACTGTTGGTTTAGAGATCTAGAAAGGTCCAGTTTAGTGGTAGAATAATATACTGTTGGTTTAGAGTTGTAGAAAGGTCCAGTTTAGTGATAGAATAATATAATGTTGGCTTAGAGATCCAGAAAGGTCCAGTTTAGTGGTAGAATAATATACTGTTGGCTTAGAGATCTAGAAAGGTCCAGTTTAGTGGTAGAATAATATACTGCTGGCTTAGAGATCTAGAAAGGTCCAGTTTAGTGATAGAATAATGTACTGTTGGCTGAAAGGTTTGAGCTTCTATTGATGGCAAATTGATAATACTTTATTCAAAAGGTTTGTCCTACTAGGAGTCAATCTGGTACAATCATGAATGAGGAGTTATATATGTGTTGTATGTGCTTTTTGAGGAAACAAAGGCTGTGAAATTTGCAGAATACATGTATACATGCATTCAATTCTTTCCTGTATTTAAATAAAATAAAATTTACAAACACAGGAAAACATTTGTGAGATGTTCAAATCAGTTCAAAGGTAGAAATCTAATTTTGATAATAAGTTTGTATTTGTCTACTTAGAAAAATAAATCAGAGATGCATTTTGTAAAATTGCATGCATACATACAAACTATCCTTATATATATAAATCTGACCATCTGTCAGTTTGTTTGTTTGTTTCTTTGCACACATTCATTGAGAGAGGGGGGACTAATAGGAAGAGTGACAAGGAGAGTGAATATCTGCACCAGAGAAATAGGTGACTGTAAAGCAGCAGGCAGAGAAATTGTATGTGGAAGTGGATCAATGTTTGTGCTGGATGCTGCCTGCTTTGCCTCCTCCCTAACCAAGTCCTGGCTACTTGCCTCCTTCCTACAATCACCATCATCATCAGCCGCAGCCCTACCGTCGAAATTCGATCATTTGAATGGAACTGATTTTAACACTTCACCATCTTTTTCAAATACTGGAATTTTCAAATGTTTCTTTCATGAATTCTATTATTTCTTTTTATTTATGAAAATTAATTTGTGAAAATGTCACACCTGTGCACACCTGTACATAAATAAAAAGACATAAGAGAATTCATGAAAGAAAAACAGTACATTCCAGTATTTGAAATAGATGGTGAAATATCAAAATCAGTTCCATTCAAATGAGCCAATCTCGACGGCAGGAAATTCTATGATTGCCAAATATTTTTTCTGCAGTAATCTATTGGATTAAAAGCACAAAAGATTACTGTCGAAAAATATTTTTTTCTATTTTTTTTCGATTTGGTTAACTGATGCGAATCTTAACCCAGTCTTTTTATATGTGATCATTAAGATGCTTGACTATAAGGTTTCAGGCCTAACCCAGAGAGAGGTGGGGCAGGGTTTACTGAATATGACCTTCATTTCTTCTGGGAAGAACTTTCAATGTGGAAGCAAATGATTTGGCTCTAAAGTGGTTGCGTATGAAGACATATATTAAGGAACATGTTTTATTTCTGTATTGTCAAATGTTCAGTTATTTTTTCCATGGACAATGCCAGGATTCCATGCTTGAATTAAGATTACCGGATCAATAATATTATCAGCATCTTCGTAAAGGATTTGAAACCAACTTTACTGAATACATGTTATTGTCTTCATTTTAGGTATTTTAAGAATCCCTGGCAATGTTTTCTCTTTGTATTGTCAGATGTTCAGTTATTTACTCCCCGGGCAACGCCGGGATTACCTGTTTGAATTAAGATTACCGAATCAATAATATTGTCAGCATCTTCTTAATGAAATTGAAACCAACTTTACTGAATACATGTTATTACCTGCTAGTACATATATTTTATCTGGTCTTTCTTGGAGCAATATTGATTTGTTTCCCTTAAAATATCTATTAGTTTAAATTAAAAATTATCTGAAATTCACTTTTCGTACTATTTGTAAATTGTTAAATAAATATATCTAAGGAGTGACAGCATTCTAGTCTCTCAAGACATTGCTAGTGAGTTCATTTCTCACTGTGTACCCTTACTATTATGGCCTTGTGCCAGACTAAACCAAGTTTAGTAAATATTTATAGATATATATCTATTTAGCTACAGCCATGGAATAATAATGATAAACATGATAGCCTTGAAAGCCATTGTGACACTATGGGTGTCACGGATTTTAGAAGCATATAGAATTTATATTAGTAACATGTTAAAAATAATTTAGAGCCTTAAAATACAAAAAATAAGGAGTCATTTTACACAAAATGAAAACTTTGTTAAAAACAATGTTAAGCCAGATTGATATTGTTAGGGTAAACTGTCAATCAAAACATTCTGTTTCCTCTGGATGAGGAGTGAAGCCAGAAGGTCACCAAGTTGTCATAAGGCTTCACTTAACATTAAAAATAATGACAGCAGTGAAATTTGGCAATTCTGCACATTTCGCTGCATTAGTTAAATTTTTCCATTCTGACGAAAGCAAGATCGATATGGCTGTTTTGGAAAGTTTTAATTGGCTAATTGAAAAACAGATTTGGCTGTGTGCACAGCCCATTGATGGAGGAGGTAGTTGAACCAATCACATTTTGATTAGTGACATTGCTGCCAAATTTGGCTATGCATAGACGGTTGCCTGATATTCTCCAATTCCATATTTGCAAAATTTCCATGCCTAGTCAGCAAAAGAATATCGCTGACTTGTTCAATTTTGGCTGGCTGATGTAGATAAATATCCCAAGTTTTGGAGATTAGAGGGAGAGTACAGCAACCTGCCGCAGATGGCAGGTGCATGATGCTGGAAGGAGTTGGAGAGGGGTATTTTGGCCCATACGGGTGGTTAACTCCAGGCAGTTGGGGGTGGACCCAGACAGCGGTGCCTGATGGCCGTGAAGTTGAACCAGAGCCCTGGTGATATGCTGCTTATCTTCCTCAGCACACTGTAGACGAGAAATCGGAATTATAAGGACTGGTGAATGATTGCACTGTGAAGAAAACTGAACTATAAGAGTTTGTGAAAGATTGTACTGTGACAAAAATAATAAAACATTTGTCATTGTTGATTTTAAAATCGGCATCCAGTCTTTTCCTTCAATTCCAACTTACTTTGTGAACTGCGACCTGTCATCAAGAAGCTTCGACCAACATCTCAGGAAGTCTTCTTCATATCAAAAATAATCACACGGCTTCTTGTGCAAAGCAGAAGACTGGCAATGGCCGTAGTAGTATCACACCATTGCCAGTGAGTTTAATCCTCACTGGATGTTCTGTGAATGCGGTTATATACCAAGGATGGTATAATCCAACAAATACATACTATTAGGTTGTTAAACATGAAATGTCATTGTTTTTTTTACATCATAGAGAATAATGCTAAAAGTGAAAGATTTACTAATCTAATTGCATTGTTTGTAGATTCAATGTAAATAGAGATATAATTCATTATTATTGGTGGCTTTTGAGCCCTTAACAATAATGATGGCTACCCAAGAAGTTAGACTAATTTTCAAGGACAATTTCAAATTAGGACATACGCTGCTAATAACATCAACAAAACATTTGGAGTGAACACCACTACAGTGCAAACTGTTCAGCATTGGTTCAATAAGTTTAGGCCTGGAAATATGGATACCAATAATAAATCTCGAGGGAGGCCAAAACCTGTTCTTAATGATGAAAAATTATCAATAGCAGTGCCCAACATCCCACAAACAATGGTTCAAGCACTTTCTGGGGACTTTAGAACTTCAACAGCGATCATATCACATCAACTCATGGCAATGGGAAAGGTAGGAAAAATGAAATGTTCCATGACAGTGCCACTCCCCACACTCCTCAGCTGACTGAGTCTAAGCTTAAAGAATTGGGATATGCAGTCTTGCATCATTTTCCATATTCACCTGACATTTCTCCTACAGATTATCATCTTTTTTGGCATTTTGAACTTCATACCAATAATAAAAGGTTTGATAATAAGGAAGCCATAATTCATGCTTTTAGTTAATTTGTGACCACAAAGCATAAAGAATTTTATAGAGATGGCATATTATAATCAGAGTATCATTGGAAAGGGATTATTGTTTCAAATAAGTCATATTTTGATTAAATATTTACTGTTTTTTGTTGTTTACATCATCTTTCATCTTACTATTCAAAAATACATTTTATATGTAACAACCTAATAAAATATGTCTGCTTACAGTTAAGTCACACTTAAAGCACTGGTTCCCACCAGATCACTGAAGTTAAGCAGTGATGAGCTTGCTTACTACTCAGATGGGTAACCACTTAGAAACAGCAAGTACTGTAAGCAACCTGAGGCTTTTGTGTCCGACTAAGCATAGTTTAGTAAATAACTGCTACTAGAAACCATTAACCCAAATCGCCACCAAAACTGTCAACATAGGTTTCTTCAGTTTTTTAGTTGTTCTGGCTGGCTATGTATATGTCGCATGTACAGGTCATACCAATGGAGCTAGAGGGATGGAAATTCCAACATTTACTCCTTATTATGTCTAGAAAGATTTTCTTTTTAAATTCCCACCCAAATATGTTTTTAGGAGTGGCGGGTCAATTTACAATATAAGTTTATCCTAAATAGGTCCCTTAGTTTGTGTCAGGCAGCTACATGCTTTTTTTTCGAAAATTCATACTATTTTTAGTGATCACTCCCCAACAAAAGGCAATAGAAGTAACTTATTCATTGATCACCCCTTTTTCTTGATCAACTGCAACACGGCATGCTGCCAAAAGACATTGGTCACATGACAGTTTCTATTGAGTGACTAAGCAGACCTGTAATATGTCTGTAAAAAGAAGTGGTCAAAGTTTGAAAGTACAGTAGAGGGTGACTGGGGACATTGAAAAATGGCACAGTGATTTGAAAGAAATATAAGAAAATTGTAACATATAATAGAGGAGTTGAATAACTTTAAACACTGTAGAAAAGGGATAACAGAGCAGTAAATCTAAGCACCCATCCAGAACAGGCATGTTCTTTGAATGTTTATGTAATGTCTGCACTATCATTGAGTGAGGACAAGTACTGTTTGTTTACAAACATTCAACAAACAGTTGCAAACAGCCAAATGTCATACAAACAGTAGCAGACAGTGGGTGAACTGTCGCTTATGGCTTATGTCCAAATGTTTATTTATTTGTACATAAACAAAGCATGTACAGTTTAGCCACCCTCTTAAATCACAACGCAAATAACCCAAACATTATACAAATGGTTACAAATGTTCATGTAACGTTTGCAAACAACACAAACATTATACAAATGGTTACAAAGAGTAGATGAACATTTGGCTGATGATTGAAAACAGTTGGTTCTAGGTGGGCAGTAATGAATAACTGTTACTGAGTTCATACAAAAGTTCCCACCATTTTTCTTTCCAAAAAGTCTTCTATTCATAACATCATTATTCAGTCATCAAAATATTTCTCCTTGTTTTCTATGACCTTGTACCACCTTTTAGCTAAAGTGTGTATTCAATCATAAAAGAATGATTCCAGTTTTGTGTAGATGGATTAATTGATCTTTTAGTTACTACTTGATGTCAAAGTATCATCAAAGTACTTTTCTTGGCCTTCTATGACCTTACACCACCGTTTAGCTAAATTGTGTATTCAATCATAAAAGAATGATTCCAGTTTTGAGTAGATGGATTAATTGATCTTTTAGTTACTACTTGATGTCAAAGTATCATCAAAGTACTTTTCTTGGCCTTCTATGACCTTATACCACCTTTTAGCTAAATTGTATATCCCATCATAAAAGAATGGTTCCAGTTTTGATTTAATTAATTCTTCAAGGTATTCTTCAATATCAATTGTTTAAATTCTAAGTGATGTTTCTTTCCATAAGTTCACATGGAACCCATTTTTCTAGATTCTGAATTTTTCCTAAGACTTGTAAATGGTATATTACAATTGACCAATTGCTCAAGGAATAAAGAGCTGAGAAAACTTCAAAGACACTTCTTGTCTTCAAAGACAATTCTTGTCTTCAAAGACACTTCTTGTCTTCAAAGACACTTGGGAAATTGTGCATCAACATCATACTTTCCTAATAAACTATAAGAATGTCAAGTTTTCCATTTTGTTTGAGGCATAGTGTCATTTTGTAATTTTATAATGGGTGTGGAACATTTATTAATCAGTGCTATCCACAATACTGGTTTATTGCTGGGTTTAGTTTATTCATGTGTTTTTACATTTATATGTATCTATGTATCTATCTATGTATCCGGACTTCGCCCAGCCCTAACCGTTCATAGTAGAAACTTGAAATTGCCCACACTCTCCCCTCAATGAGTAGGGAAAATGTTTATTTTTGTTTTTGGAAAATTGTCCCCCATAATAGTTTTTAGAGGGGGGTTCAGTATGCAATGTAAGTTTATGCTAAATTGATCACTAGATTGTGCCCACTTGTTCTTTGAAAATTCTACCCCAAAATAGTTTTTTTGTATTATTGTATAAAACAGAATGGGACAGAATAAAGATTTTAAGTTGAAATAAGATGGTCTGTTTTGATGTAACATGGGTATGAAGTCCAATTCCATTGCACAACAATAATGTTTTACATGTCTTGTAAGCCTGAAGAGGTTCTCTTCTTGATTGTCACTATTTATTTATTTGTTTTTTTGCTTAGATTTTCATGATATTGAGGCAGAAAATATATAATTTTATCAGGCACCTTTTCTAATAGGCTTACGAGTTAGTACTTGGATGCCACAATACTGCAAAAATAGGTTTTTAATTTCTGATTCCAGTTCCCCCGCTATCTGAAGGGAGAACGTTCCTATGAAACCCTTTTTTAAGCCAAAATAGCATACAGCAAAGAAGCAATTAACATTAATGTATATGTGAAAAGTTTTTGAGCATTCCCAGTCCCAAATATAACCTTCTTCTATGTGTGAGCATAGTGTTATGATATCCTGCCACGAAAAGGGTCAGACACCTGTGGGTGACCCCAGTCACCTTGAGAGGTGGGTGTCGAACAAACAGGATGTGAATGACACCTGCATGGGCGTTGGAGAGGCCTGTGGGGAAGACCCAGATATAAAAGCTTGAGGGCGGACAGAAATCTCGGCACTCAAAGAAGAGACAGATATCAGCGGAGCTGGAAGGCCCGAGACTGCTGTCCCTGTTGGGGACAGACAGAAGAGGACATAAGCAGCCAGGAGGCAGACCGCCTAGGGCTGGGAAAACATAAGTTTTGGGAACGGTCTCTCAGCACCCATCATCTCTCCCCCACTCTTCACTCTCCGGCCAACAAAGATGTATGTTATGTAATAAAAATATGTCCAGATATTTTTATAAGCAAGTCTTCGAGTTTCCTTTCTATCCACGTCCAGGACATTCACCCCGCTATACAACAATAGCACCCTTACAAGGCTTTTCTGATACCTCAGGACACATCTTGTTAGCAGATGCACAAAACAAATTGAGATAAAGCACAGATGCTCACAGACACAATTCAAAAGCTATGGCGTGTTGAGGCTTCCATAAAATCAAAGTTGTGTAAAGCAAACTTTCGTAAAGAGTTGTTTTATGTGAGAGAAAACAAGTAGCAAATAACCATACATTCAGAGCCAAGTACAAATTAACTATCCCAGTTATGGTTAAGCCTTTATCTAAGTAGAAGTAAAAAAAATAAAAAATAAAAAAAATAAGAGGTAACAAAAATATAGCTTGTAAATCAGCTAAATCATTTTATTTTCAAAACTTCTTTTTTTTCTATAGTAAATGTTCTATAAAGATTTTTAGATTCAGGCAAAAATGACAGATGTGAATTGTATTGAATAAATTGTCTACAACAATCGGGCTGACAGCATTTTAACTCTTAAATTCATGGACCGCTTATAACCACTTGTATTGACAGAAAAAACTCTTCAATGAATACAATTAAAAATAATTTTCTGAGAATTGAATAGAAAAAAGAAATTCACCTAATGGCCAAAGGGGGATAATTTCAATCAGGAGTTATTTCCCTTGATAATAACATTCATTTTTTTTAATGAATTTAAGAGTTGAAGGACATGATTGCAAATCAGCCAAAAGATTTTTTTTTCCATAGCAAATGTACACGAAAGAATTTTAGATTCAGGCAAAATGACAGATGTGAATTCAAATGAATAAATTTATAGCTTACTAGCTAACAACTTTTTAAACTTGATTAAAATTAGGACACTGATGTTCACTAAGATGAACAACAACATTAACCTATATAAAATTCATAAAAAAGAAAACTTCCTGAATTATTTTTTGTATCAGCTTCCAGCTAATGACTTCTCACATCATATTGATTTTTATGCTACATTTTATAGACGTTTTTTATATTCTGTTTTTATGTATCTTAATAATTTTTTTCTGGATTTTTATAGCAGGTGTATATATTTATCTATGTAGTTGGTACTTTTTTAAAAAATCTATAATTAGATTTCTTTTTTTCCTTTTTTTTTCTGGTGTATATTTCTTTTATCTCCAATCAGTTCATTTGCCACTGAGAGAAATATCCTGAAAAAATCCTGCTCTGCATGAAACAGAACACCATCACATCGGAATGAAATAAAAGATGGCTGAATCTTAAGTGAAAACTGCAGGTATCAGAAATGGAATGGCTCTTACTCTGCACAAATTTATTCTTCAGATGTTTTTTTGTTCCCCTTGTAAAAACCGATATACTGTATAGCTAATGACTTTGGTTATCAGATATTTATATATAGGAATTACATCATCATCATGTTCATCATCAGACTGTTTCTCACTCCCAGAGGAGGAAGGCCGCCCGCATCCTATCCCACAGATGTTTTGGTGACATTGTGGTTTTTTACTAAGGGTGGTGCCATCAGGGTTGCCAATTATGTCTGATATCAGACATTGTGTCCATTTTCACCCTGAATGTCCAATTAAAAATTTTAAGAATCGGACATCCAAAATTGTCCGAGTTAAGGCCCCACTCTGCATTGCCAACTTTGATATTTTATATCTAAATTTAGATATTTTTTGTTGTGTTTAGATTTTTTTAGATATCAGATAGCAGTTCTAGCCACTTTTAGCTATTTATTTCTATTATTGTGAGAATAATCTAGCTACTTTTAACCACAATTAGCTCTTTTTAGCCATCAATTTGTCTGTCTGAATTTGACAGATTTTGAGCAGGGTTGACCGAGTTTGTCCGTTTTTTTGGAACACTTGTGTCTGAATTTGAGAAAACTAATCTGGCAACTATGAGCGCCATACTTGCCACACTTGGTCTGCAGGTTGCCAAGGGGTTTCTGTCAACGTCCTTCTCTTAGACTGGTTGCCTCCCTAGACTAGAGAGACTATTTTACCTATGGCTAGGGGTAGAAATGAATTCATGCCTTTCTCAAGAGCATTAGTGCAAAGTGAATGTAAACAACCTCAGCCAAAGTTTGAACTCAGCTTGCTGATTCCATTGTGCCACTTGTACAGTGCTGAATTAAGACCACAATGGGCCTTATGTCACCCATAATTTTGAAGATAAACGAGTGGCCTAAATCGTAAATGTGAATAGAGAAACGAGCTCCATGCTGGAATCGAACCCACATCCACCCTAGAGGCAACCTTATATGCAGGTTCTGCTCTACCGATTGAGCTAATGAAGGTCTTATGGTAGTCAGGAGTCTTTTAATCCTACACTTTGCTGGCCTCTCCATTCCCACATTCGTATTTAAGCACGAATATAATGCGGTTCTCTGAGTCAACAGTATGAATTCAAATGATTGATAATGTTATATCCGACAGAATATGATAATTATCAAAAACAAATGCTAATTATAGAGTACTTATATTTATTTATTTATTCATTTGCAAATAGTCTCATACTATAAAGACAACAAATGTTCCTTTGTTTGTTTTCTTACTTAGCTTGCCACTATGGCTGCACTCTAGGGGGTGCAAATTTGTCTTTAAGGCTAACTTGACCCCAGGATTAAGATAGTGTTAGGGGCACTGACCTCCAAGGTCCCTATAGGTCTATTTAGGGTCAGGTCAATTTATTGTCAACATTACTATTTTAAATGAGATAAATCAAAGAGGGATAATTCAAATTTCCACCAAAAGGAAGGGATTGAGTTAGCTCCCTTCTGCCAGAGAGTGTGTGTCACCCCAAACAGGCAAGCGACCCCCGCCCCTTATTTAATTTATGAAATCTCTATAAAATATCATTTGCTTTCCTGTGGCGTTATATTTGAAGTTTTTTCGATATCCCAACTAATTATGATGTAAATGTGATACAAATGACGTGACTTTACATCAAGCGTAATGGCTGGCAAAGGCAGCCTTTAAGTGAGTGAATGATAAAAGATAAGTTTGTAGGGAATGATTGGGCTTTCTTGTAAAATTGTAGCAAACTACCACTGTGAAAACAACAGCAGTACGTTCAACAAAGCTTTCATCAGATGATGAACCTGGTGGTAGGCATGGTTTTGGAGCCAAAGCATTACATGATTACGACTTACCCAGGGCATCCCAGCAGTACCTCACAATACCACCAGGCTTTGTTGGTTTTCCATCACAGTGTGGAAATGCCAGGTCCAGGCAGAGCAGATGCAGCCTCTTGGATCCTTAATATATTTCCTCTTTTCTATTGATGACAGTCCAAGTTTAGTCAAGTTTTCCAAGGTCATGTTCGCAATAAAACCTCAGCATGCAACTTCAATGGGAAAAATATTAGTCATCAAGCTGATTCCCATAACCATATCTCTATTTCAGTATAACAAGAGTTTTACTTTGTATGAATCTGAACTTCAAGGAGTATCTAATTCCATGCATATTTTTTTATTTAATCTCAGACCCATGTGCTGAATGGACCAATTTAATAGGATAATACAAAATCTCATTATTTCAGACTTCAAGTGTTCGCAATACAAAAAATCTTCAAAAATAATTTGTGTCAACAAATGTTAAGCATGTTAAGACAGATACACAAAATCTCTTATGAAACTGATTCAATCCACCCTCCTCAGATGCTGAATTTCATCATC
>VCCN01002736.1:2674005-2684428 GCA_006491835.1 Architeuthis dux | reverse complement strand
GGATTTATTAAACAATGTCTCAGCACTTTTACCTACCTTACCAAGATGTTTTGTGGGTGGCTATCCGCAATCTAGATCCTCTTGATCACTTATAGTCTGCATTTCTTTTTTCTCTTACCAAAGTTTACACATAGCCTACTGATAAGTACTCACAGTAGAGTATTTTTTTTCGATTTTGTCCTAACCCACTAAATGGGATAGTACCCAGAAGTTTATTTCATCTCGGCGCATTTAGTGTTGCCAAATGTACGATTGCAAAGTTTTATTTGTGTGCAAGAAAAATTGCAATAACCAGCAAATAATGATCCTAAAGCTAGAATATATTTTCTCAGTTGCATCCATGACCCCCATGAATTTTGACATGACTCCCCCGCCCTTGGGGAGTCACGACCCCCAAATTGGGTAGGTATGACCTACACTGCAATACTCCAGTTCCATAATTCAGTCTTTGACCAAGCAGTGGTTTTTACCTTCACTGGAACATCTGACCAATAATAATAATATTTGTGTTTGGAATAAAAAGGAAATATATTTATGCAGATCGTTCATACTGCACAACACGAACACACACAACCAGAGTGTATTTCATTACACAAAGTATAATTTATACACTTCATTCAGAGTTCATATACAGGAGTTCAGATTACTGTCTAGCATATAATTCCTTCCTCTGGGGTTATGATAGGCCTATGAATAAAATAACCTTTGGCCTGTTGGATGTAGGGTAAATTTTATTGGTAAAAAAAATAGCATCTTTGACGCCAGGGAAATAAGGTATATCATTCAGTTACTAGTGAAATTATATTCTTCCAGACCGTAAAATTATATTAATAAGATTTCAGAAAAGCTCAGAAAGGTTTGTAAGTACTACTATTATATCAGAAAGATTTGTAAGTACTATTATATTACAGTATATTACATATTTCTAAGTACTCATATGACAAAAACAAAGTATTTACTGCTCCCCACAACAGACCAGTTTGAACACTGTCGCTAGGTTTAGGTTATTCATGTGTTCTGGTATTTATATGTATCTATGTATCCGGCCCTAACCGTTCATAGTAGAAACTTGAAATGTTGCACACACACTCCCCTCAATGAGTAGGGAAAACGTTATTATTTTTGCTTTTGAAAATTCCCCCCCAAAATAGGTTTTTAGTGGGGGGGGTTCAATTTACAATGTAAGTTTATGCCAAATTTATCGCTTTGTATGTCCAGCAGCATTCTCACTTGTTTTTTTTTAAATTTGAACTATTTAGTGATCACTGCCCTAAATAGGTTTTTAGTGGGGGGGGGTTCAATTTGCAATGTAAGTTTATCCTAAATTGACCCCTTAATTTGTGTCCAGTGTTTTAAAATCCTAAATTTATAGTTCAAACCTTACTGGTAGCATTTTCACCAACATATACAAACAAGATAAAGATGACAAAAGGAGTAAGACAAGGGGATACAATATCACTTAAACTATTCACAGTGAGCCTAGAAAGCATGTTTCGGAAAACTGACTGGGAAGGAATGGGAATAAACATAGATGGAGAATACCTAAGCAACTTAAGATTTGCCGATGACATTTCTATGATGTCGGAAGCATCCGAAGAATTACAAAACATGCTAACCGATCTAAATAGGGAAAGTAAAAAAGTAGGCTTAAAGATGAACAGAACGAAGACAAAAGTAATGTTCAACGATAAAGTCCCCAAAAAGGTCATAAAGATAGAAGGTGAGACACTAGAAGAGGTCAATGAATACATCGACCTAGGCCAGGTAATAAAGCTAGAAAAAGACCATGACTGCGAAATAAAACGACGCATAACGATAGGTTGGAAAGCATTTGGTATGAATAGAGACATTCTGAAGAGCACCTTGCCAATGTGCCTAAAGCGTAAAGTATACACTGGCTGCATAATACCAGCCATGACTTATGGATGAAACATGGAAATTAACCAAACGAGCTGAAAAACAGCTCAGAATAGCACAGAGAGCCATGGAAAGAGCAATGCTAGGAATAATTCTAAGAGATAGAAAAAGATCAACATGGATCAGAGAAAGGACTAGAGTGAAGGATATTATACAACTAATTAAGCAGCAAAAATGGAGCTGGGCTGACCACCTAGCAAGAAGAGATGACAATAGATGGAGGGAAAAGACTAACCGATTGGTGTCCATGGGACAGTAAAAGAAGTAGGAAAAGACCAGACACAAGATGGAGGGACAAGATAGAAAATTTTGCCGGTAAGACTTAGCAGATGTTAGCACAATATAGGTTGTCATGGAAGGAAATGGGAAAGGCCTTTGTCCAGCAGTGGACTTATAACGGCTGATGATGATGAACTTAATTTTACCACCACCACTGCTTAAGATAAACTTACAAGGTAAAAAAATATATATATTCATAATAATAATTTCCCTTGGAATGCTAGTCTTTGTTAATCTTTCAGTTTTCCTATGTCAACCAGTGGAGAAACATTTCTAGTCAAGTTATTTATTTACAAATCAATAGCACAGAATAACTGAGTTCGGTATTTCTGAGATGAGGTGTTAGTATTACTGATACTATTGTTCGGACAAAACTTGACACCTGAAGAAGGCCGGAGGGTACATCAACCGAAACGTTGTGGAAATGACAACCAAGATGAGGATCTCAGTCCGAACAATAGTATCAGTAGTACAGAATAAGTATCAAAAGTGTTATGACGAGGAATATGAATTTGATTCATCACCAGTTAGAACGTTCTGTTGTTAATCACTGCTACCCACAACACTGGTTTATTGCTGGGTTTATGTTATTCATGAGTTCTGACATTTATATGTATCTATATATCTATCTATGTATCTGGACTTCGCCCAGCCATTACTGTTCATAGTATAAACTAGAAATATTGCACACACACTCCCCTCAATGAGTAGGGAAAAATGTTTTTTGTTTTTTTAATCAGGCCCCCAAATAGGTTTTAGAGGGGGGTTCAATTCACAATGTAAGTTTATGCTAAATTGGTCACAAGTTTGTGCCCGCTTGTTTTTTTTTAAATTCAGACATTTTTTAGTTTTAGTTTAGTTACTTCACTCACCTTTTGATGCACTATGATAGTCCATCAAAAGGTGAGTGAAGTAACTTATTCATTGATCACCCCTTTTTCCAACACAGCATATATCGGTGGCAGTGATTCATAATTTCCCTTGGAATGCTAGTTATTGTATAATGTTAGTAGAAATGCAGTAGGTGAACTACTATTCATATAGCTTTTAGGAGGCCCCCTTCCATTGGGGGCCCGGGCAGATGATTTAAAATCGCTCCCCGCAACCCCCTCTCTCAGCTATGCCCCTGGCTGCATTTCATTTCTTGCTAACAAGAAACACGATGAATGAAGATAACAGATATTTATTAATCTTAGCTTAGTCTAGTACAGAACCACAGTGGGAGAAGATTGTGTTGCACCAACCTTCCAAGTGGGGAAGGCCTGTTAACTTTGAAAATCAGCATTTAGAAATCTGGTTTTTATCTTGGCTTGAACACCAACTTCTGGCATCATTGGGACATACACAATTATCTCAGCATTCAAATAAGACCCTTATTTAGTTTAATCTGAGACAGGGCCATTATAGTAGAGTATCCAGTGAAGATCAAACTCGCGGCACTAGTGAATAGCCTGCAAGACTAACTTATTAACTATTGCTCTATGGCAGGTTCCTATAACCATGAAATTCATTTATAATAAATGGTAGCAATAAAATGATTTGAGATTGCATAATACAGGTGAAGTTCCTACTTTGTCCGCTCCTACTTTGGACAACTCCTATTCCAGAGTAGGAGTAGACAAAGTAGCATCTTCACCCATAATTGTTCCCAGATTGGACGAAGCTCCCAGATTGGACGAAGCTCCCAGATTGGACGAAGCTCCCAGATTGGACGAAGCTCCCGGATTGTCCATTTTCTCGGAGCGCGTCTTGTACAGAATTGGAGCTTTACCTATAATCATCACATATATATAAGAGCTGTGCCTGTCATACTTATAATATCAGTAGCAGCTATCTGCCACTCTCTCTTCCTACCCTCTAATTAAACTACCTAACTTTTTTCTCTTCTCTCCCTTCCTACTGTGTCTGTCACACTTATAGTATCAGTAGCAGCCATCAGCTGAGTCTGTTGTTGTACACTTAACAATCATTGATTAGTTTCTATTAAAAAAAAAGCAGGATTTAACAAGAGGCAAAAGAAATCAGCAGTGAATATCCAGGAAAACATGTCTTGATGAATAGCAGTCTATTATTTAGAATATTACTTCTAGTGAAATAATTAGGAAATTTAAATTGAACATTTTTTTGCTAAGTTATCATATCAGTTATTGTGCTGCTATTCACAGAATTGGTAGAACTACTGACTAGTTTCATGTGTTACCATCTTTCAGATATCCCTACCCAAAAAGACACAAGCCAAATCAGTGGAATGATGGTATTTATTTGCCTCCCCATGGGGGAAGGTATGATACAGAGCTGGTTTAATGTAGAGCCCAATACACTTGTGTGGGTCGAGGCAAAAATAGGCCAATTCCCATGAAGGTGTCAGAACAACCTATGATCCTCCTCTTTTAAGGCAATAGGGAGGTACTGCTACAGAATTGTGATCTCCAGGGACCTGGCATATCTGCGTCGATTTTGTGCCTTGTTTTTCCCAAAGACAAGACAAAGCTGATCTCAACCCCGAAGGGCCAAGGAATGGATGTTGGTAGGATGTTGCTATTATAGTCTTGTATCTGACTCTCCCTGCAACTCCACTCAAGTTATTTTTACAGCAACAATATTTATATATGTACTTTCAAGTCTAGTTGTTATTAAACATTATTTATATAGTAACAAATGTATAATTAATCACTTCTACCCACAACACTGGTTTATTGCTGGGTTTGGATAATCACCACTACCCACAACACTGGTTTATTGCTGGGTTTAGGTTATTCATGTGTTCTGACATTTATATGTATCTATGTATGTATCTATCTATGTATCTGGACTTTGCCCAGCTCTAACCATTCATAGTAGAAACTTGAAATTTTGCACACACACTTCCCTCAATGAGTAGGGAAAATGTTTTGGCTCTCAATGTATTTATGTGTAGCGCATACAGGCAGCACCAATGGAGCTAGAGGGCTGAAAATTCAAACATTTACTCCTTATTATATCTAGAAAAAAACGTTTTTTTGTTTTTTTTGAAAATTCTCTCCCTAAATAGGTTTTAGATGGGGGTTCAATATGCAATGTAAGTTTATGCTAAATTGTTTTCGAAAATTCAGACCTTTTTTTTTACCATCCTATATTCTGTATCATTCAACATCTTTGTTGGATAATTAAATTAATACTATTTTTACTGCTACTATGATGTCACCTCCTGCCACTTTTGTTTGGCTGAGGACCAGGGTGTATAAATGGTCACAAGTTGAATGTTATCAGAGGTCCTCAATTTTGTCAGTCATTGTGAGTGACACATATTCTAGGACAGGTGTTATTGTTCAAGTAACCAGAAATCTTTTGTTACAGTATCAATCAGATACAAATAAGTTCACGGGAAACAAGTGGTGTCCATTCCACACCAAGAACAGTTCATAACAACCTTCTCCACATACATAACAACTGGTGATTAAAAGAACTACATATATAACAATTTTAACTTTAACTTCAAAATTTTGTTTTTTGTTTTCCAAATATTTTATATTTACTTTTTAGGCTATGATTTTTACAGTATTTTTCTCCAGAATTGTCTAAACTTGATAGTATTTTAATCAAAGATAAAAGTCAGTTTTTATTTTTTTAACTATGTTTAGTTATTTTTTTTTCTCCAATTCTGCTTCAATGTCAGGTGAAAGATTTTTGCTTTGAGACATTTTTTGTTGGTTCATTCAAAAGTATTAATCTAAACAATTTTTCATCTGACAGTGTAAATCAAAAAATCATCTTTATTTTGTAATTGATTTCTTTTTAGACAGGAAAAAAAATTCATACAGCTTTGTTGGCATCAGACTTAGTTTCTTCTTTAACTTCTGGCTAAACAGCCTAAAACATTATTTACTCTTCTTGAGGTTGCTAAAAATAATCAAGGTTGAAAAATCACTTTGATTTGTGTCTGGACGTTTCGCCGAATGATATTTCACCAACGCACGTTTCGTCAGTCGGATGTTTTGCCGAAAACCTTTTTGTCAAAATCATGTTTTGCCAACTGGACCTTTCGCCGAAAACCTTTTGTTGTTGGAAAGATATTTTTATTTTTTTTACTTATGAATCTGCATGTTTATTGTCTCAAAATATTTATACTTCATATTGCAAAAATAAATCACGTGACCAACTTCTCTTGACAGTTGGCCGTGTTGGGGGTGATCAATTAAAAAATTGGAAAAAGGGGTGATCAATGAATAAGTTACTTCTTTTGCCTTTTGTTGGATCACTAAAAAAAGGTCCAAATTTTCAAAAAACAAATGTGAGCACTGTCGGACACAAACTAAGTGGCCAATTTAGCATAAACCTACATTGTAAATTGAACCCCCACTAAAAACTTATATTGGGATGGGGGGGGTTAAAAAAAACGTTTTTCTAGATATAATAAGGAGTAAATGTTTGAATTTTCAGCCCTCTAGCTCCATTGGTGTGGCTTGTACATGCGATACATACATAGCCTAGAACATAACTGAAGAAACCTATGTTGATGTTGACAGTTTTGGTTGACGGTTTCTAACTTACTCAAACATATGTTGATTTAAAGTAAATTCTATGTCTGTCGGCTAACTTGTTTTTGACGAAATGTCTCAAAAGGTTTGAAAGACGTTTGATTAGTCATCTTTAATAGAAGTCAACTTCAATGTATTTTCTGAGATGATACCTCTTATCATATAAAAAGCCAGGATTTCAAATGCTGATTTTTTAGAGAGAAGACTGGTGCAACACAATCTTCCAAATACATTATTTAATCTTGTACCATACTAAGCAAAACTAAATATATATCAAGAATGCATAAATATTATAATGTCTGTCCAGAAAGTATCCAACCATTTCTTTCCAGAACCAGTTGTGTGGCCTTGATTTAACTTGACAACCAATCTGAGTGGATTTTACAGTGCATGCATAAACAAGCAGTCTCCCATATGGTTACTCAGTCGGCAGTGAGATGCCATTGAGTGAGCTTGTATACTGTGTGAAAGTTGTATTCACAATGACCGAGCCTGCGAATTCTAAAGCATCACATCACCCAGGTCTGTCAGCCTCCTCCTCCTCTTGATTTGGCTCCCTGTGATTTCTGGCTTTTACCATTTAAAGGGAGATTTCAGACCATGGACGAGATTAAGGAGAAGGTGATGAGACAGCTGATGTCAATCCTAAAAGAGTACTTTGCAGACTGTTTTGAAAAGTGTAAGGGATGCTGGGATAAGTGTGTGAGGTCCCATAGGGGAGTACTTTGAAGGGAACTAAGGCACTATTGCCCTAGGTAGGCTATTTTTTCGTAAATATTAAAAGGCTGGATACTTTCCGGACAGACCTTGTATATACTATTACAGTAAACCCTTGCTATAACAAGCCTCGATATAACGAATTCCAGCTTTAACAGACACATGGAGCCATCCGAACTGACTTTGGATTTACTGAACAAAGTTAGATAAATGCGGCAAACACGTAAACCATAACAAACTTTCTTCTTATTTACCAAATGATGTTTGTTAAATGCTGCAAACTACCAAAATTGCAACTTATTTACTGAACAAGGGGTAACCATCAGGTATAATGAACTTTCGGCTCTAACGACAAATGCCTCCCCCGAATTAGTCTGTTATAACCAGGGTTTACTGTACTAGAATTACCTATGCTCTTTTCTTTATGAATATGAATGAATCCATTGAATTGTAAGAATGAAAGTGTCTAAGTATATTTGCATGGCCTACGTTATGGTTGATATAGTTACATAGTTTCCACTGGTACCAGTGGTCAACATTTGAGCCCAGGTAAAAAGCCATGATTTCAAATGTTGATTTTCAAGGTTGAAAGTTCCAACTTTGAAGATTAGTTCAGAACAATCTTCCTACCCTCCTCATTTTTCCCAATTTGACCATGTGCCACACAGCTGCAGAGCCAAGGATCCAGACCCCACTCCAACTTCTTCAAGACCGACCCTCATGATTCATGATTCGTGCTGAAATGAAGAGAAAACCGTGTGGGTGGGGGTAGGATGAGGCTAGTCTGGCAGGAAGACAGATATAAATTTAAAAAATCTTTAAAAATCATGAAACCTCACCAGAAGGTTACATTTTAACAAAACTTAGATATATATGTTGCAAAGAGTCAGCAGCATGACTTATCTGAAATGTGAGATACATGTGTGTTTATTTTGCATGTATGTGTGTGTATATATGCAGCATGTATGTGTGTGTATACATGCCACAAACACAGGAATTTTTAGCCATTTTAAAGACTAATCCAGACATTTTTAGACATTTAAGTGGTTATAAAATAGCTAACAATGTTTTTAGTGCATTTTGTTGTTTTTTATGCTTGAGTTAGCATGAAAAGATTTTTGAGTTGGCAACACTATCTGCCCCCCCCCACACACACACACACATACATATTTTTGACCTGGCTAAGCTTAGTAAATATGTGTTATCCTTGCATATTTCTGTACAGATTAATATCTTAAAAATAGCATGCTCTTCTAAAAATAAATATTCAAGAGACAAATATATATTTACTTATTTACATTTAAATTCTTTGGTATTTTACATACTTGAATTCATAGAATTTATGAAGGGAAATTTATTAAGAGAAATAACGCCAGATTGAAACTATCCTCCTTTGACCATTAGGTGAATCTTTCTATTCAATTCACAGAAGTGTTCCATTATTTTTAATTCTATTCATTGAAGAGTTCAACTGTCAATACAAGCGGTTACAAGTGGTCCCTGAATTTAAGAGTTAATTTTGTCTTTTCTCCTGATGCTAAATTACACATTTTTGGAAGGGTTAGGTTTTCTTACCAAAAAGAACCACAATGGCTTTAATTTCCACGTTGGATCCAAGTTAAAGCAATAGCCTCTTAATGATCATCATTTTGAGACATGGTTATAAAAAAGAAAGATTTTGCTCTTTTAATTAAAAATAAGAAAATTCCAAAAGGTAATTACGAAATAGAATTTAATCATTTGGTCATTAAAAGTAAAAGCAGTTGATAAAGTTTTTGCCTTTCTATTAATTTTTGAATTGGCTCTTTCATGTTGAAAGATTAATTAAGAATGATTTCTGTTTATTTTGAAGCACATTACAGCTTCTGGCTTGGAAATCTGTTGCTATTTAACTTCCTTTTCAAGTAACTGACTTTTCCTACTATACATAGATACACATAGATATATGGGTGAATAAATAAGTCTGTAGCCTGACACATATATAAGTTGAATTTTGATCTGAAATTTTCACTGTATAATGTTTAATCTATATGATCTATGGAGAAGCAGATGATTATGTTGAAAAATATTTGGTGTGCAACATAAATGCCTTCTTTTCTCATCGTTATGCTGCATACTTATTGACTTACCTACATATATATATCTTCAGATGAATCAGGTTCATCTGAAGATCGAACTCTCGTGAAACCAACTGTACAGGTTGTAATGAACCAATAAATATTTTTCTACAATATTCACTCTACTAACGTATTGAGCCTTCTGTAGCATAACGGCTGATCGAACTTCTACTACTTCTCTGGTCGCCATGAGGGAAAGAGATGTTGAGGGAGAGAGAGAAAGAGAGAGACAGTAGTTTCTGAGAAGGTCGCCATGAGGGAAAGAGAGTTAGAGATGATCATTTTTCCTCCGCGACTGCGGACTGCGATGACGACGATGATGATGATTCCGTCTCTCTGTCCGGTCTGCCGACAGGAGCCAAATTTCTCTGTGGAGGGAAATTCATTTTTGGACACAAAGAAAACACTCCCACGTGTGTGGAGAGAAAAGACGACAAAATCCACAGATCTTTAAAATTTTACGAAGTTTTATTTCCGTACCACGCAGGTCAATTTCTGGGCTGATCTGCAGACTTCGTTGTTTAAAGGAGTGGGTCACTTTTCAGGGCCGCTACTGCTACTGCTATTGCTACTGCTACTGCTATTGCTAGCATCAGGCAGGGATGCTCCACTGCCTTCCGACCCCCACTGACTTTACTGTTTCGATCTAGCCTTTATATACCTAATGGTCATAACTCCTCCCACTTTTCAAATTCCCAACAGTTTTTTTGATAACATGATACCCGTTGGTCACGTAGGCAGTTTGACACAGATTCCAACTCTGACCAAATTCCTATCCTAACTGGCCACCGGTAACCTGATCTGGGTCTATTTCATTACACTTTTTCGGTTGGAATATTAATATACTTATGCAGATTTGTGATGCATACTTGTAAC
>VCCN01002736.1:2641201-2657697 GCA_006491835.1 Architeuthis dux | reverse complement strand
CTGTTTGTCTGTCATGCTATTCCAAACCGATATATAAAATAAAGAAACACTACCACGACCTGAACACCTGACATAGACCTTAGTAGACTGATGACATACAGATGAGCTACCGCTACTGAGATGAAACAAATTAGGATTTCATGCCTGAACTATTGACAGTCAGTCAGATTGGATAGGGGGAAGGGGATAACAAAGTATCAAAAGTCGCTGCCCCTTCCCAGGTCCGAGACACACCACTGAAGCAGATGCCTGAGCTGGCTGTTGAGGTCTGCTACCCCTTCAGATAGGTAACCCGACAGCATGGCTAAGGGTTTCAAGAATCACTAGTCACGATCACCGAACCGACCAAACAACAAGCAAAGTGGCAAGGTTTTCTTCCCTTTTCACTCAGTTGTTTTCATTGTCTCAGTGCTACCAGACACACCATTTGGCCTAGAACCTTGAAAATTCGCATGAGTACTCCATTAGACTGTGCTTCTCAAATTCGGGTTTGGGACACCTCCAGGGATCCCAAGAAGATTATTGGGGTCGCAGAAATATTTTACAATTTCTTTTTAAAGAATAATGGTTTTTTTTAGGAATTTTGGGAAAAAATGCTTTTTTTTTCACAAAAAAAAAATTACTGCAGGTCTTTTGGGATTCTTGTATAATTGTGTCAGTGCTACCGGACATACTACAGTGATTCACCTAATGGCTGGCACGGCGTGTCTGAATTTTTTTTCGGTTAACATGGGATACGTGCATAGTCATTATTGGTTTTTGTCCTCAGGTCTTGGATCTTGATAATGGTTTAGCAAATAGCCAAAGGCGCTGAATCAAAAACTTTTACACTGTTCTTACAGACATTAACAGATATTAACCTCTGACCTATGTTCACTTGTATGAAAACAGGAAAGATTAAGTAAAAAATTAAAAAAAACATTCCTTGTCTGTGGCCTTTAAGCATACTTGTATTACTGTATGTTATGTAAACAGAGATTTATTTCTTTGTACCTCAAGCTTTACATCATTGACCAGAAAATGTAGAAATTAGTGTTCACTCTTGTATGTGTGATGTAAACAGCGATTTATTCCTTCATACCTCAAGAATCATATGCAATGATGCAAGAGTAAAAGTACTCATGAACAAAGGGCAGACAATTACCTCGGTTGTAGAGACATTATTGCTCCACCCATTACCTAGGAGACCTCAGGAAAAGATGTCAGAAAATCACAGGGCATATCAATGGCTAACCAGGAACACATTTTAAAAGGTTCAACCTAAAAGGATTTGGTGATCATCATACTTACGTAATATAAACAATTGTATACATTGTGCCTCTGTTATTTTTACAAAGTTATTCTAACTTGATTGTAAATTTAGATGCTTTTCATCGCAACTACTACTGTAAACTTCTGTTAGCTCAAATGGTAGATCAGTTGCCATGAGTCTCGCCTGTTTACTCACTACAGTAGACTGGTAGTCTGAGTAGTTGTGATAAAAAGCAACTAAAATTAAGATGAAAGAAATACTAGTCAAACATTTATAATAATTGGCAAAAATAAATCATGATTATATTACTATTATTCTAACTTGATTTTATGCTGAATTTCTTTTGAAAGGAAGAAAGATTCATGTATCTATGTATCCAGACTTTGTCCAGCCCTAACCATTCATAATAGAAACTTGAAATTTTGCACACACACTCTCCTCAATGAGTAGGGAAAATGGTGTTTTTTTTTTGTTTTTTTAAAATGCCCCCCCCTCTAAATAGGTTTTTAGAGATGGTTCAATATGCAATGTAAGTTTATGCTAAATTGGTCACTAGTTTGTGCCTGCTCTAATGCATATGTCCATTTATTTCATGGTTTTATTCAAGGCAGTATAAATGGCTAGAGCAACGTGCTAGACTCAGTTTCTAACTTGTGATACAGAGCAGAGGCTGTGCTTATTTTGTTGCGCTGTATGCTGTGCTATCCAAGGTAGCTGTGAACATGTTAAATGGATCAGATACTTCTGTTCTCTATAATACTTTGCTAGTATATTGGACAAAAGATGCTTTTGAATTAAGAAAAAACAAATGTCTGTTCCTTTGAGAACAGTAGAAGAGCTGAGAAAAACTGTTGTAGTATGATAAGTTTGAATATTCTACAAAAAACCCTTTCAATATTAAATACATTGTAGACTGGATATCCTAAAGCCCAACTCTGGAGTCTCAGATATTATAAGTATAGCACTTATGTGATGACAACTTCAGGCTAGTTTTCTTGCCCAATGTTTATTTTTTCAGTGACAAATACATTCAAGATTTTATCCATTATTTGTCTCTTTTATAATAAAATCTGTAAAAGACAATATTTTCTTTTTTTTTTAAATGGTAATAATTTGGTGAGGAGGGCTTCAAAGTAATAGCTGCTACACTTAACTCTTAAATTCATAGACTGCTCTTAAACATTTGTATTGACAGTGGAACTCTTCAATGAATAGAATTAAAAATAAGAAAGAAAAACTAATTGCCAGAGGGAGGTTAATTTCAACCAGGAGTTATTTCCCGTGATAATGACATTTATTTATTTTTACTGAATTTAAGAGTTGAAGATTATTGAAATTGACTTTCTGTGAAAATAAGAAAAATCCCCAATTGGCTAAAACTACTTCACAGCCTTATGAAATGAAAAGTTAAACTAATCATTAACATCACACTTGGATAGTTACCGTCAGGATTTTTGTATTTATAACACTTTCAAATTTGGGTGCTTCAAATGACGTGATGGTTAGTAAGCTTGCCTCATAGGCCAATTTACTAATGTAGTGAGTTCAATTCTCACTGGGTGTTCCACTATTGTGGACATGTGCCAGTCTAAGCTCAGCTTAGTAAATATCAATAACATTTTAAAACTAGCATTCCAAGGGAAATTATGAATCACTGCCATCCATGTATGCTGTGTTCGAGGTGATCAATTAAAATGTTGGAAAAAGGGGTGATCAATGAATAAATTAACTCTCTCACTTTTTGTTGGGTTGTGATCACTAAAAAAGGTTTGAATTTTCAAAAAACAAGTGGGCACAAACTAGTGAGTAATTTAGCATGAACTCACATTGCATATTGAACCCCCCTCAATAAAGACCTATTTTGGAGAGGAATTTTCAAAAAAAACAAAAAAAACATTTTCCCTACTCATTGAGGGGAGTGTGTGTGCAAAATTTCAAGTTTCTACTATTAACGGTGAGGGCTGGGCAAAGTTTGGATACATAGATAGGTACATAGATACATACAGGTGCATCAGTTCAATATTTTTTGACAGTTATTTCAGAAAGTGAAAATTGTATATATTCTAGACTGTAAACATGTAAAGTAAAAGGTTTCAAGCATTTTTTTGTTATCTTAATTTTGATAATTACGGCCTACAGCTCAAAAAAATAGGAAAAAACGTATCTCAAAATATTAGAATATATCATTTTGAAATTACTGTTTATGCAGTATAAAACCCATGAATCTCTCAGTCTGGTTCAGTACACACAACCACAATCATGGGGAAGACAGTTGTCTAGAAGACATTCATTGACACCCTCCATAAGGAGGGTAAGCCACAGGAGTTCATTGCTGAAAGGGCTGGCTGTTCGCAGAGTGCTGTATCAAAGCATATTCATGGAAAGTTGACTGGAAGAGAAAAGTGTGGTAGGAAAAGTCGCACAAACAAGAAGGATGACCGCAGCCTTGAGAGGATTGTCAAGCAAAGTCAATTCAAGAACTTGGGGCTGGAGTCAGTGCATCAAGAGCCACTATGCATAGACATGTCCAGCAAATGGGCTACAAGTGTCGCATTCCTAGTGTCAAGCCACTCCTGGACCAGAAACAAGTGTCTTAAAAGAACTGGACCATTACTCAGTGGTCCAAAGTCCTCTTTTTTGATGAAAGTAAATTTTGCATTTCATTAGGAAATCAAGGTCCCAGAGTCTGGAGGAAGAATGGAGAGGCCAAGAATCCAAGTTGCTTGAAGTCCAGTGTGAAGTTTCCACAGTCAGTGATGATTTGAGGTGCCATGTCATCTGTTGGTCCACTGTGTTTTATCTAGTCCAAAGTCAACGCAGCTGTCTACCAGGAGATTTTAGAGCACTTCTGTCTGCTGACAATATTTATGGGGATGCTGATTTCCTTTTCCAGCAGGACTTGGCACCTGCCCACAGTGTCAAAATTACTAGTAACGGGTTTGCTGAACATGGTATTACTGTGCTTGATTAGCCAGCCAACTCGCCAACATGCCTGACCTGAACCCCATAGCGAATCTATGGGTATTGTCAAGAGGAAGATGAGAGACACAAGACTCAACAATACAGACGAGCTGTAGGCTGCTATCAAAGCAACCTGGGCTTCTATAACATGTCAGCAGTGCCACAGGCTGATCGCCTCCATGCCATGCCGCATTGATGCAGTAATTCATGCAAAAGGAGCCCCGAACAAGTATTGAGTGCATAAATGAACATACTTTTCAGAAGTTTGACATCTCTGTATTATAAATTCTTTTTTTTATTGATCTTATGAAACATTCTAATAATTTGAGATAGTAGATTTTTGATTTTCCTGAGCTGTAAGCCATAATGATCAAAATTAAAACAAAAAAGGTTTGAAATATTTCACTTTATGTGTAATGAATCTAAAATATTTGAAAGTTTCAATTTTTTAATTAAATTTACGGAAAAAAATGAATTTTTCCACGATATTCTAATTTCTTTTAGATGCACCTGTATAAATGTCAGAACACAAGAATAACATAAACCCAGCAATAAACCAGTGTTGTGGGTAGCAGTGATTAATTAATAACAGAGTAAAGTTTATTAAAGCTCCCCTATTGTATCGTATTACAACTTTCCCATTTTATTTTTATCTTCAGAATAAGGAAATTATATGGTTTGAATGTTGGAATGAATAGAATGAAAGAGCAAGCAAAAAATATAGGACTTATATCCAACTTAGAACATAGGAATAATGAACAACTGCTACTGCTAATTTCCGCATTGGTTATGGCTTCCTTTCACGCCCAAATAGTTTTCTCTTTTCTGTGCCATGTCAGATTAATCTTTTAAGCTGCATCAAATTTTATGCATGATGAAATCTGAAAGAATTCTCTTTTGATTTTTTGGGGGGTTCCTGTCATAATTATACATTTAAAAATTTTCTGACGTATATTCTTTTCGGTAAAATGAAACATTGGCTCTGTATTGGTAATATGGCCAATTTACAGACACTCCAGCTTGAATGAAAAAAATAAAATTACACTTGAATAATCTATAAAAAAATCCTTACAATGTTAACTACATTGTAGACTAGCTATCCTAAAACTGGAAAAACTCAGATGCTATAATAATGGCTATGCAATTATGTGATGAAAGCCTCAGGCTAGTTCTGCTACTTTTCTTGTCCAATGTTTGTTTTTGCAATGAATATTCCACCCTTCCCATTATTTTTAATTCTATTCATTGAAGAGTTTCACTGTCAATACAAATGGTTTTAAACAGTCTATGAATTTAAGAGTTAAGTGTAGCACCTATACAGATTACTTTGAAGCCCTCCTCACCAAATTATTACCAATACATTTTCTTTTACAGTTTTTATTATAAAACAGACAAATAATGGAAAAAATCTTGAATGTAAAAAACAAATACTGGGCAAGAAAACTAGCCTATTTTTTAAAAAATGTTCTTATTACCACTTTTCTGATTCAAGATTCAATTTCTTTTGAACCAACACCAGGGCCTCCAAGAGGGATTTTATAAGGTGGTGCTAGGCTGTTTTTGGGCCCCCTATACACACACTGCTCAAACACCCTCATCAATTTTTCATCTGCTATAACTTTTTTAACATGCCATACTATATTCACTTGCCGGTAAATGATATAGTCAATGTATTTTATTAATGGACGTATCGTATTGACTTAGAAGTTTTGATACTCAGATCTACCCAAGAAATTCTCAGGCCTCCATTGACTCTCCGGTCCCTGGTGCAATGCATTGGCTGCAACCCACTCTCTGAGACCCAGACCAACATTCTCTGTAAAAATGAGCAGCCAGGTCGAATTGATTGACTAGAACATTCAAAAACTGTCATATTTTTGGATAAATAATAATTTTTTTTCTCCTCTGTCATAAAATAGTTCCTGGCAAACATTGATGTCTCTTTATTCATGATTTTTTTTCATGGGCCATCTTTTTGACACAGTCAGTGTCTCAGAGTACTCATTTCTTTTAATTAGGGATTATTTCCCACTATTTTTCAATTTACAGTAAACCCTCACTATAACGAACAAATTGGGGAGAGGGGTTGGTTGTTAAAGCTGAAAGTTCATTATACCCAACGGTTGCCCCTCGTTAGCTAAATAAGAAGTAAGTTTGTTAGTTTGCCACATTTAACGAACATCGTTTGTTAATCCCAAGGCAGTTCAGTTGGCCCTCGTTCTATTTTCGACATTACCTTCCAGCTCCGTCTTCAGAGACAATATATTCTTCTTGCACTTCCTCGAGGAGTAAACATAGGTGTATTACATTTAGAAGTCATGGCAGACAAGCTCTCAAAAAACACAACACGGTAAGCACAGAATGAAAAACGTGTTGACACAAAGAATATACAAGGGGACTACGCCATAACCACGCACACACATGCCAGAATTCCGTCACATGAACGTATAGTTCTGTCACACGCACAATCAGTGATTGGTTCTTGCATTTATCTAACTTTGTTCAGTAACTAAGAAGAAAGTTTGGTATGGTTCGCGTGTTCACCACATTTATTGAACTTCGTTCAGTAACTAGGAAGAAAGTTTGGTATGGTCTGCGTGTTCACCACATTTATTGAACTTCATTCAGTAAATAAGAAGAAAATTTGGTATGGTCCGCATGTTCACCACATTTATTGAACTTCGTTCAGTAACTAAGAAGAAAGTTTTGTATGGTCCGCATGTTCACCACATTTATTGAACTTTGTTCAGTAAACCCAAACTCAGTTCAGAGGGATCCACTAGTTTGTTAAAGCCGAAATGTATTATATCAAGTTCCTTATAGTGAGGGTTTAGTATATATAAACCAGATGATTGTTTTAAAATCAAAATTTCCTGTTTGCTCACCTTACCTTACAGCATTACCTAAGAAGTCATATTAATTAGATAGTAAAAAGTTCTTTAGTAAGGTTAAGTGATTTGACTGAGAATATTTTTGTATTAAATATTGTTATTTTATGACTGATTCATAAGGAAAAATATTTTACAAGTCATCTGATGATCATACTCAAATACTTACTCTTATTTTTAATTAGTATCATACCTTATTTTATCTACTGTTACCTTCCAATTCAAGCCACTTAATGACTAAACAAAGCCAAAATGTAGAACCACTATTGATTTTGTCTACTTACAAGATAAATAAAGTAGCAAAATCAATGACAATTCCATCTAGACATTCTCATGTCTCTGGAATTAGATTTCAGACCAGTTACACACTTTGTCATCATTGATGCCCTCACTGAGTGAAAGTGTGCCAAAATAATAGTGAAATTATGTGAGTCTCCAGGAGAGTCAATTCAAATGAATATTACATAAAATCTGTATTTTCTTTTAAATAATCAGAAGCAATGCCACCTATTGTTTAGAAATTAAATTGATCCAATAACCAGCTTTGGGACTCCAGGAAGCGCAGGTGGCCTAATGGTTGACAGCACGGAAAATGAAATCGGCAATCCAAAATCAAACTCCGACCTGGGGAAGTTTGTGTTCACTTCGCACCAATGCCCTTGGTGAAAGTATGAATCCACTTCTCCCCCAAGCTATGAGTAAATAGCTGGTCAGTTGGAGCCCTTCAGCCCTGTAAGACAGTCCATCTTGGATGTAAGCTGGCACCCCGGCCCCGTAAAACCCACAATTGCTACAAACAATGATTGGGTCACCATGGATTGTTTGAGAAATGGAGACAAAATCATTGCCTCATGTGTCGCTTTGTTGGATATTTAGGCAGCCGTGGGCGAGGGTCACAGATTTGACTCCCACAGGTGTTGAAAGTTATAAACAAGATATTGACGAAAACCCCAAACTGCAAGGTGTCGAGGACTGGAAACAGACACACCAGGTGTTCAAAAGGCATAAACCCAGGTGGTGGACTGGAAAACCAGTGTGGGCAGTTGAGCCCCATAAAAGCCAGAGATGCCCCTAGAAAGCAGAGCGACAGACCGCCTAGGCCTGGGAAGACACAAGACCAATTTCCCTGTAAGAACAGTCTGTCAGTTCTCACCATCTCTCTCCCACTCTTCATTCTCTGCCACGGCACGATGTATCTTGTGCAATCAAAATATATCATACTTTTATAAACCAAGTCTCCAGTCTCCCTTCTTCTCTAAGTCCAAGATGGCTATACAACAGTTTGACATGGGAGCAACCGAGTCCGATCCTGAATCTATCTTTATTACTAGTCAATAATCAGCTTTGGGACTTCCATCAGGAATGTGTGATACAGTATTGTAAGCCTTTAGCAATTTTTGTTATTGTCGAACTCCAGTCCAAGTTGGAGTTGGTTTTATTTCCCCCCCTGTAACAAGAATAACAAGAACAAGAACAATCCACACCTAATTTAGAGGAGTAAACTCTTCATTGTTTGCCTATCCGGTCATGCTAAATCAGTGGTTCCAACCTTTTTGAGTCATTCCCCACTTTTGTCAATAAGATCATTAGTATTACTGATACTATTGTTCGGACTGAGATCCTCATCTTGGTTGTCATTTCCACAACGTTTCGGCCGATGTACTCTCCGGCCTTCTTCAGGTGTCAAGTTTTGTCGGTAACTTACCGGAACTATTGAACTGAACCCTTTATTTGATCCACGGGGGTATACTGTCCTCATTCCACTATCCATGTCCTAGAAATTATTTCGTGGTTAATTTTTCAGTTGTGGTGCTCCTGCCTGGGATTGAACCCACAACCTACAGATGACTCAACAGTCAGACGCTTTTTAACCAACGTTATTAGTATTCCCCCCTTCCATTTATTAAGTTGCAACAAGGAATAATTTCAAATAATAACTTTATTTTATGTATAATTAGACGGCTTCATACTGAGAATTAGTTTAATATTATAATTGTACAGCTGCTGCTACGTATTTGTTACTCAAAGAAAGCAAGCCAAAATAATTAGAACACATCATTTGAAATTCCAATTTATTACAAAATAAAGAATTCTGATATTGTAACTGATATACTCATCAATGTGATCTCTGTTCTTGTTTTTTTTTGCTACTAGTTCTTCGATTTGGGGTCTATTAGTGAGAGAGCACATCTTAAATCATTCTCAACTTGGAGCTTATTTCAAGCCTTCAACTTATAGAAGTGCAAAGAACCTTATCGCTAGACTGGACTTTTATTTTATTTTTTATTATCTAACAGCCTTATTCCCCCCTTGGACTACCCAAATCCCCCCCCTCCGGGTGGAATTCCCCCCAGGTTGGGAACCGATATTTCCCTACCGTGATTTGAAATCATGACCAAGTGATTGCTAGGCGGATCTCTTAGCAACTGAGAAGTCTTATATATCTATGAATTTAATTATTATATATACAATACAAAAGTTGCAGTAATCATCTTCAGTCGGAATAGAAGTAGGATTGGAGTTTGACCCTGCAGCAGCCAGGCTTATTCTCTTTAAATTTCCATTTCCACTTTATCTTGATCCATTGCTGATCATCAGTTTGTTTTGTTTTGTTTTGTGTTTTTGGCTTCCCTTACATTATACTTACTCTTTGTTGAAAGATATTTATCGGATAAATTCTTGTTAAAGATTTTTTCCAGTCCATCCTATCATTTGAATGGCTCATTAGAAGGCAAAAAGTATTGCCAATTTAAGCTAGACTCTTTTTCATTTCCAAAAGTTATGAAATGTGGTGTGCAGCATTTGAAAATTGTTGCCCTCTTAAAATTAGATTCAATTTTCATTTTTTAGAAATAGTGAAAAAAAGTTGATTGTTCATAATGTTTTAAGTTGTGTGAATTTCTTAGATGAAGCATTGTCATTATTAATTTTTCTTTCATCATTCCGTTGGTTTTTATTGCATAAAAAGCAACAAAAATAAAATGTAAGAAAAACTAGACGGAAAAATAATGTTTCTTTGCTTAGAATTTTAGAGTGTTGTCTTTCTTTTAATATTTAAAGAGAGGAAAGTATACATGACATTAGAATTATTTTTTTTCTTCTTTTGTTTCTCCCTAATTATCATTCTTGAACAATTATTTTCTTGACGACATTCAATCTCTATCTATCTATCTATCTATCTATCTATCTATCAATCTCATTCTGTTCATATCTACTCTGATTGAAAATAAAATCGCAACACCCTAAAGGACGATGCTGATTTTGATCTGGGTACAGTATGTGTATGCTAGGGGGTAGCAGATATTCCGATCAAATTTTCAAAGTCTTTGGCCATCTTGTGACATAGCAACACTCATACCAGTGCACTGTCTGTGCCTGTGCTTTCAAAGTGCAGGCCTGTATGAATACCCAAGAAGGATGTACAGTGTATTAATATGGGGTCTGAGTACTATTGATACACCCCTTATTTTGGAACCTGTGCATATTTACTGTAATCCAGGTATATTACCTGTACGTTTAATCTTGAGTAAATTGAAACAAATATTCAGGGTGTTGCAATTTTATTTTCCGGCAGTGTATTTATTCTGTTCGTATCTATCTATATACCTATCTCATTCTGTTCATCTACCTCAGCCTGCTCATATCTATCTATCTCAGCATCTATCTATCTATCTATCTATCTATCTATTTTCAATTAATCAAAAATCACTTTTCTCAATGCCACTGCCAATGCCAATTATCTGACTTTAACAGCAGTCTTTCAGTTTTCTCTTAAAATGCTAGTGAATAAATCATTAAACTTACAAAAATAGACAAAACTAGCATTCCAAGGGAAATCATTGATCACCGCCACCCATATATGTTGTGTTGGGGGTGATCAATTAAAGAATTGGGCTGTGATCACTAAAAAAGGTCTGAATTTTCAAAAAATCAAGCGGGCACAACTAGTGACAATTTAGCATAAACTGACATTGCATATTGCACCCCCCTATAAAAACCTATTATGGGAGGAATTTTGAAAAAACATTTTCCCTACTCATTGAGGGGAGTGTGTGTGTGCAAAATTTCAAGTTCCTACTATGAACGGTTAGGGCTGGGCAAAGTCTGGGTATACATAGATACAGAGATACATATAAATGTCAGAAAACATGAATAACCTAAACCCAGCAATAAACCAGTGAAACATAGGTTTCTTCAGTTTTTAAGTTGTTCCAGCTTGCTGGCCGGCTGGATATATATGTATGTATCATTCATACAGGCTGCACCAATGGAGCTACATGGCTGAAAATTTATACTCTTTATTATGTCTGGGAAAAATGTTGTTTTTATTGGGTTTTTTTAAATTACCCCTCAAAATAGGCAAGAGACATAACTTATTCATTGATCATCCCTTTTTCCTATTTTTTAATTGATCACCATCAACATGGCATGCTGCCAAAAGATGTTGGTCACGTGACGGTTTCTATTGAGTGACTAAACAGCCCCGTTTCGATTATCTTTACACCTGAAAGATTGAAAAAACAAAAGTTGGAGAAAGATCTAACGAGTAAAATGTTTCAAACTTCTGCCACATTTCAAAATGTCTTATATCAATATAATGATTTTTAATGAAGCAGATGACTGCATACTTTTTACTGATTTATCTCTTATTTATTATATAACACCTGTTTCTCCATCTTTCTCTTTGTCTGTTTGCGGCAGACACTTTGTGGTGCTGATTATCGCAGTTTTAGAGAATAACGTTTTTAAACTTGACTATCAACAATTTGAATTATCTTTGTAGACTATTTCTATAATTTTTCTCTTATGGGTTAATGATGTTTGAAATCTGAGATTATTACAAGCGTATGAAGGTTTAATAATATCCTGGTGATTATATTTAAGCCTAAATGAGAATTGAAAAAAAAATCTAATGAGTAGAATGTTTGGAAATTTTGCACCAGTTCAAAAAATTCAACCTACTGTATTTTTTTATTGAGTTTTATTTTAGGTGACAGATATTGTCATCCCAGGAAATTAGTTTTAAACTAGACTATCTAAAATTTATATTATCTTTGCTGCCTATTTCTACAATTTTGTCTTTCATGGGTTAAGGATTCAAAACTTCTGGGTGTCAGCCATGTTTTCTTTTGAATTTAAAAAAAAATTGTTTTCATTTTAAAAAAGAATTGAACCTTTTCAATACATTAGTTTAAAAATTAACACTGATGCATCCACATTATTCTTATATGAATAATTCTACTCATTAAATATATAGAATAAACTACCGTATTTGATGGCATATAAGACCCCCTTTTTTCCCCTAAAAATAATGGCTCAAAAGGTAAACGTAACCTTCGTTGTCCAGCCCCACATTGGCCAGAACTTTAAGAGGAGTTAAAAACAACTGGGTGATAAGTGAGAAAATTCAGGGAAATGCATTTTTTCTTTGTATTCCCTGTTAAAATAAAGTGGGGGAGGCCCAGTCTTATATGCCATCAAATACAGTAGTCTTTCTTTTACATACCAAAGTATCAGAAAGATATTTTCTTATGATTGACCTGTCTGAGTTTAAATCTTTGTTCATTATTTACTTAATGTATTTTGCAAGATAATAGCACCTAGTTTGTTCGATAGTCTTATTTTTTTACAGCAGTTCCTTCCAAGGATTCACTGGAGAGCATTTAAACCAGCGATTTTCAACCAGTGTGCCATGGCACATTGGAGTGCTGTGAAGCATACATAGGTGTGCCTCAGTTTTACAAATAAACACAAACCATGATCAATATACTTGTGGCAATAAAATTAATAAATTATTTAAGGATAGATTTGATCATTTAAAAGAAAGTGAATGATAATAAATATGTTCATAAGTTAATTATGAACATATTTATTATCATTCGCTTTCTTTTAAATGATCAAATCTATCCTTAAATAATGATGGTGTGCCTCGATCATATTAGTGCCTAGCTCACTGTGCTGTGAGATGAGAAAGATTGAAAATCACCGATTTAGACTGCAGACATGCAAACAGGTCACGTCTTTTTATGGATTATGTACAAGTAGTGGTATTGATCGTTATATTGAAATTCTTCCAATATTATGTGGCCAAAAAGGTTTGTTCAGTTTATTAAAGCAACTAGCATAACCAAGCTGATGCAAATGATTTTCAATACTTGTTTCGGAGATTTTGACTATGTTGGCTATCTCCTACATCATATAACAGTTATTTTCAAGTTAATGTTTTGTTTTGATTTGATCACTATCAACCTCAACTGCTCTACCAAACCATGGAACAATATTCAGCAAAAAATCTCTAGCACAATGCAAACCACTTTTGACATGTTTGAGCATCCACAGTATCTTCTCCATGAACTGCACAAATCTTTTTGTATGTGTTTGTGTCGTATTTCTAACTTTCTTAAAATAAATATGCTGAAAATAAAATAAAATCAATAAACAAAGATATGCCAATTTTGACAATTCTCTTTTTAAATACACGCTGATATAGCAACTATCACAATACAATCAAGAGGGTGAGCACCAACCTGGCCAATGTTGTGATATCTTGATGGGGGAAAAAAAAATCATATGTATAATCAGCCATGTCTGTAACACTTATAGTATCAGTCATCAGCCTACCTACCCTCTTATTAAACTTTTTTTCTTCCCTCTTATTAGATAAACACATGGGTGTGTACAATACAATCAAAAGTGATCTTTTTGAATGATTTAGTTGAAACTAAACGCTCTCATGCCATCTAATGACAAAAACAGAACAAACCTTTTAGGCTACCCAATACAGTATATCTTGGACCTAGGGTAATTACACATTTCACACAGATGCTAGTGATTGGTGTTCAAACCAAGGTAGGTAAAGCATCCCATTTCTTAAAAGACAACTCCCAATGGTGCATCAAGCCTAGTGACAAAGACCTGTTGTATGCATCAGCTTAGAGATCATTGCAAGTTTCAAGTCTGGTCGAAACCAGGACTTTATTCTTACAAGTTTTTTATGACCACTCCCTTGGCAGGATGCAAGTCCACCAAAGGGATAACTCCACCCTAATCACACAGCTTAGAGTGTACTCACTTAGCTGCTGAGTGCACAGTGAAATTTGGCCTAATGAAGAGCTTTCCACACTCTTCACTCATACCGGGAATCAAACCCAGGACCTTCTGCGTGTGAGGCAGACATGATAACCATTACACCATCCGAGCAGACATTTAAACCAAATGGTCAAAATTTCAAATGCTGATTTTCATGGCAGCTAAACAGGCTCTCGCCGCTTGGAAGAATGGCACAATACAATCTTATACTAGAGACTAAGCTAAGCTCATTAATATGCAAACAGCTGAAGACAAGCAAAATAGGGAAATGTTCGTAAATTTTTAATTACTTCTTAATTTCATAAACATATTATATTTTACAGATATTTGTCTACGTGGAAGAATCTTTCTCATGTGACTATTTTCTTATTTATTCTATTTACAGCTTCAGACTGTCATCAAATGTTTAGAAGCAGACTGAAGAAATCAGGAACATTTGCATCTCCTGGATTTCCTTCTCACTATCCAGAATTAGTGTCCTGTCGGTACATCTTCGAAGCTGTTGGAGATGAACGGATTAAAATTAAGTTTGATTACTTTGAACTTGAAGGAAATACAGATGCTGGGTAAGTAGTATATCTTATGTTTTCCTTGTTACCTATATTGGCTTAATCCTGGCTGACCGATTGTTGTATAGTTTTGTGTCCTTGTTACTCGAACCACAACTCAGTTGAAAAAAGAGCACTCCCATAACATTTTTAAAAATGAAACCTGCAACGCCATTGAGCTATATATATATATGTATAGACACAAAGAAAAATGTTAAAATTGTATTTGGTAAATGACAATTGGCTGTTTAGAGTCTATGCCCTTAAAGGCTTCAAGGTAGATGGCGCTGGCATAAGGTATTATCCCCCTCAGTGGAGGGCGCCATATTGGAGCTATATCAGCCAAGCAATAAGCGGAAAGACATGTTTTATCACTGAGGAAATCCTGAGCACAAGAGAAGGTTTATTACTGGTAGCAGAGCAAGAAATATGGCATCAAAATATAACATGAACTCTCCTCCGGAATTTGTTGAAAACAAAATAGAATACGAAAGTTGGAAAAAAGCCCTGGAATTTATTCTAAAATTCCATTAAATTCAATGCATTATTTTTGTTGTGTCTTCTGTTAAAATATATTTTTGAATTTTGACTAAAAGGGTACTTTTGATATGAAGAAGAAAAAGGGCAGGGGTCAAGAACCCCCCCCCCCTCCTTGCATTTGCATGCTCAAAAATGAATTCACTCTCTCCCTTGTTGATAACGCTTTAAGAATGAGACTCTGCTCAGAATGCTACTGTATACAAAAGCAAGACTTAAAACTCAAGGCTCACGACTACTCAACTGTACTCCTCCATTTATACACCTGGCATTCCACCAGATAAGAAGTGGTTGGAGGTGGCGTCACAGTAGTAGTGAGAGTACCCAACAGTAAGATAATTGTTTCTCCCACACACACTTTTCCCTTTTCATCAATTCATGTAGTTTTACAAAAGCTTTTGATAATCTATCAAAATCATCAATTCTGTAAGCAAAAATATTTACAGAAGTTTCTGTTTATCAAATTATACAGCAGATCACAATTACTTAAATTAATAACATATGTTCATTATATATCAAATTATCAGCCGCTAAGGCAGTAATACTCTTGTTTTGAGATTCTGATAGGAAGTATTTTCATTGTTGCACATATTAGAATCCGTCAATTGACAATCCAAACTGTCCACCAGTCAACATAGGTGTTTTTTTCGTTTTTTTAATATTCCCCCCTAAATAGGTTTTTAGAGTGGGGGGGGGGTCAATATGCAATGTAAGTTTATCCTAAATTGGTCACTAGTTTGTGCCTGCTTGTTTTTTGAAAATTCAGACCTTTTTTAGTGATCACAGCCCAACTTTTTAAATGGTTACCTCCAACACAGCATATATGGGTGGTGGTGATTCATAATTTTCCCTGAAATGCTAGTTTTGATTAGTTTTTTAATCTATGTAATTGCTTTTTATCACAATATTTTTAGCTGATTTGTTTTTTAATCTATGTAAGTGCTTTTTATCACAATATTTTTAGCTCATTTGTTGTTTGGCTGTTAAAGTAAACAGTGCGAAATTGGAATAAAGAAGAAGCTTCCAATGTGAAAGATACAAGTTCAAGTGTCATTAGAATCTACTTCTTTATTCTTATTTTGTACTGTTCACTTTAATGGCCAAAGACTAGAACAGTTAATAACATGATGATCAAAAGCAACAACAAAATAAGGAAAATATTCAAAACTAGCATTCCATGGGAAATCATGAATCACCACCACCTATATATGCTTCTTTTTA
>VCCN01002736.1:2607710-2621904 GCA_006491835.1 Architeuthis dux | reverse complement strand
TTTTCTTCTGTATTCAATGGTCTCTAATTATAGTAAAAAATATATCATTCTATATTCCATATTAGGGTTCAATTTCTGTTTTCTGGCATTTTCCATGGTCCGGCAATACCTAGGACCCAAGACATTAAGTGTATTACTCTTTTGCCTTAAAGAAAGACAGAGATTTAAAATCTTTCTTTCAGATCATTTCATCAGCATTTTTTTTTTCTATAGATAAAATCATTCTGATGAAATTTAAATGTGTCCTCTATCTCTCTACCTTACTCCTCTGCCATTGATCAATAGCTTCCATGCATTTTCAGAGTTTGTAATTTTCTTTTCTTTTGTCTGTATCACGTCTTGTTCTGCCAGTGTTTCCATCTTTGGAGAAATCCCATACGTCCTTTGTGTTATTTCTTACATTTTGCATTTTGTTTCATCTTTTTTTTTCTAAGCCAGAACATATATCAAATGATATCACTGTGAGATGACAGTGCAAGAGATATCAAATTATCATTGAATTTATTCAGCAACTGTACCCTCTACCTATGCTTCATGGCATCAGCAATCGATGCACTTCAGAACAGAGTTTTTTGTGAATGTTTGTATGTCTCCCAATGTCCAAAGCAGACTATAGTAACACTACCTTGACAAGTTGAATGGAGCCACACCAACCACAAGATAACGATTGTTGCAACATGGCGGAGAGTCTTTAACAAATGCTCAGTACTGATCAGAGACTTTCACTCTTATGTAACATCTAATGTTGTTATCATTGTAACCTTGCTTTATTAGTTCACTTTATGATAATGCAAAAGTGCCTGTTTTTATCATGAACATTCAGATGGTAATATTGGGGTGGAGATTCCAAAAGTTTTGCTGTATGTTTAAACAAAAAAACGAAATCTATATTTTTAAGTTAGTATAATTTTATTAAAGCAACACTGACAGAATACTTTACAAACTCAAATTTCTATTAGATGAAGCATTGTCAACCATTATTCATTTTTAACTAGTATGTCTTTCATCTTATCATGTAATGTAAAGCAGTTAAAATGAAGATCAAAAAATACTAGTCAAAAATTAATAATGGTTGTCTTTTAAAACTCTTTTTGATATAGTAGAATTGGTCAAATATTTCACAAGATGTTGTTTATCAGACTGTAACTGGAAAACATTTGGTAACAAAATAGAAAAATACTGAATACAGGATTCCTCCTTATCCAAAAGTAGAGAATTCCTATATTCATTATCATCATCAGCCATTATAAGTCCACTGCTGGACAAAGGCCTTTCCCATCTCCTTCCATGATGACCTATCTTGTGCTAACCTCTGCCACGTCTTACCGGCAAACTTTTCTATCTCATCCCTCCATCTTGTGTCTGGTCTTTTTCTACTACGTTTACTGCCCCATGAGCACCAATCGGTTAGTCTTTTGCCTCACCTATTGTTATCTCTTCTTGCTAGGTGACCAGCCCATCTCCATTTTTGCTGCTTAATTATTTGTATAATATCATTCATTCTACTCCTCCTTCTGATCCATATTGATCTTTTTCTATCTCTTATAGTTATCCCCAGCATTGCTCTTTCCATGGCTCTCTGTGCTATTCTGAGTTGGTTTTCAACACATTTTGTTAGTTTCCATGTTTCACATCCATAAATCATGGCTGGTATTATGCAACCATTATATACTTTACACTTTAAGCACATTGGTAAGGTGCTCTTCAGAATGTCTCTATTCATACCAAATAATGTTTGAGTGTTCCCCAAAAATGTTGATGATGGTATGTTGAGCTGAGTCATCAGAAGTTACATAGGTAGGGGATACAGGAGACTGGGGGGTAGGAGAGAGAAGAAAGGGGGGTGCGCTGCTTCTATAATAGCTTGCTGCAAAACAAACACTGACTGTTATTTTCGCTTTTTGCCTTTCTTCATAAAAGCAAACTTTCGAAAACGAGAAATACCTGTATTTATATTGTTGATTGGAAAAATTAAATTTACTTCACCCACAGCAAATCGGAATGTGTATGTATGTGTGTATATGAATAACTGTTTATTCATCCTTGAAAAATAATTTGAAACTTTGAAAAGAAACTGTTATATTGATATATGTAAAAAAAAATAGATATATCGAACCATTTTCTTATTATATTTTTTCTTGTCGTTAATGAACCACTTCAGTTTATTGGCAGTCCAGCCATTCCATATAATATGGAGTTCCGGGCTGAATTTCCTGTTACTAGTGTTTATATCAGGAGACATTTTCCAGCTTCAAAATCCTAATTAGTTGGAAAAATAAAAATCTAAAAATTATATCAATACATATTTTCACATTCCATGCTTTACTGCTTTTCCTTAACTTTTTAAGAACTGATGGCTTCATTAAAGTTAATTGCATGTATGTCAACGTATTTAATGAAATAAGGTAACAACTCAAAATATTTTTGAAGCAATTAACTCTTAAATTCATAAACCTGCTTGAAACTGATTGTAATTGACAGTGGAACTCTTCAATGAATAGCATAAAAAATAATGGCACTCTTCTGTGAATCGAATAGAAAATTAAAAGGTTCACCAAATGTTTAAAGGGAGATAATTTCAAGTTATTTCCTTAGAAATTGACATTCTATTTTCTTTGTATGAATTTAAGAGTTAAAGACATACACAGATAAATAAAAATGTTTACCCTTTTATCGCTATGTCCTTTTTGACTATATAGAAGAAAACACTATTTTTACATTTTTTAATTTTAATTTTAATTTGTCTATTTATATTGCTTGTGTAGTGTTTTTGGCCACAAGCAGGTTTATGAATTTAAGAGTTAATTGCTTCAAAAATATTTTGAGTTGTTACCTTATTTCATTAAATACGTTGACATACATGCAATTAACTTTAATGAAGCCATCAATTCTTATCATGTCTGATATATCGGCCTGGCAGTGTTATATGAGTCAAATCCTTGAATAACACAGGACAGCTCTTTACATGATTCAATAAATGATTCGTTTTTAATGGAGGATGGATAGTAGTTTTACCATTTTTAGTTCTCAGATGATGTTAGCAAGCAAGGCACTTATATAAAACGCAATGTGTATCCATATACATATATTCTCATGTGTGTAACACTTTTCAATGAGTGCACATATACTATACTCTGATCCTAGGCAAAAGTGCTGGGGAGCGACACTTTGATCCTAGGCAGAACACACAGATACTGCACTCTGATCCTAGGCAGAAGTGCTAATCCATGCATAAATAATCCCAACATTCTTTTACAGGTACTATGCTAGTATGCATTATAAAAAGCAATATGTATTTTTAAAAATATAATATAAGTCGACATTTGAAGCCTAAAAAAATCTCTGCAAAACTAGGGTCCGAGTTATACATTGAGTATAAAAAATATGAACCTTTACCACAGAATGATAAATAAGTCGAATAGCCTGCCTAACACTGGATGAGCACTACTTACTGTAACTCCCACACCATAAATAATTGGAAAAATTTATTTATTATAGAAACAGTACTAAAATAGGAACAAATTACCATACCAAACTTTTTTTACACCTGTTCATTGTTTTGGGCAAGAAAATGTGAGTTTTATCATAATTTCTATCTGCATTTTTTAGATGAAGGATCATCAATATATAAGGATTTTGTCTTCGGACTATTGTCCTCATCTTGACTTATCTTTTGAACACACAGCTTTCTTCAGATGGGTGTCGTAAGTGGGAAGTATTCGCAGTAGATTATATGTATACATACTTAGATTTACTTACTCCTTAGCAATTCCTAAGAACACCGGGACAAAAAAAGGGAAGAGTTAACTGTCCCTTACCTTTCCACCATTATGGCTCGTACAGTCAGCAATTCTTTCTTGGGTCCAAATAACCCCTTAGAAAAACAATTCTTTGGCACCAGTTTTTGGACATCAAACATGATTCTGACACCAAAAAGGATCAGCAACATGGTTAGGTCTTAAGAATCGTTCCCACCCGAAAATAGACAGCAGAATGAGGACATTCTGCCCCCACACTTCAATGAGGTCCCCTCGTCTCAGCATTCTGAACCCTCCCCACTTGAAGAAGGCTGTAGGGTATAATGGACGAAACGTTGTGTTCAAAAGATGAACCAAGATGTGGACAACAGTCCAGATGAAAATCTATACATACTTATCATAGTTGTATTTCATAAGTAATAAAAATGTATGCCAAACAATTGAATTCAAAAAACTTTTGAAGTAACTACTTTTAAATAAGCTCTAAATAAGAGATTCTATTTTAATCCTATAGTATGCCAGACATTGTGTAACCTATAAAATATTAGTTATTCAGTGACTCTTGTGTAAGATAACCAAATCAGAAAGAATCATAAATGTGTTAGAAAGGCTAAAAAATATGATATATTGAATTGAATACAAAGCATACTTTTAGATTATTCACTTTACTGGATGGTAAGCCTCAACTTCTGAATCTGCACACAGTAAAAAGTATACAGTATATTTGCTATTAGCCAACTGTATTCTAGAGTTAGGATCAGTTCAGCTGGGAGAATTGTTTTTTTATAAATATATTGATGTACAATTGCTTGTAGCAAGGCATTATCTATTTTAAGCTACAGCAGATTGAAGATATTTCTATTTTTGGTAATACACGCAAATATTTTGATAGATTTTAAAGTTGTCTGAATTTCTCAGATGAAGCATTTTCATTATTAATTTTTATTAATGATTGACTAGTTTATCTTTTCATTTTATTTTTGTTGCCTTTTATGATATTTTTTTTTTTACCTTAAACAATCGTTATGTAAGCAGCATGGATCAGAAATAAAGAAGAAGCTTCCGGCAAGATTTGGAATTGGATGTTTATCCTTGGGACCCCTTCTGGCACGGACGACACCTTTACTGATTTGGATACAGAGACCAATATATAATCTCTATATGCATTTACTTACCTAAATCTCAACCAATTTCAAAATTTTAAACGGATCAAAATAAGTTCTGGATTTTATAACGTGGAAATATTTTTTCATCTTGTAAAAATAATAAATGATTAGATTCTGCTTACATCCACTCGGATAGTGTAATGGTTAGCATATCTGACTTACATTCAGAAGTTCCTGGGTTCAATTCCCTGTATGAGCAAAGACTGTGGAAAACTCTTCATTAGGACAAATTTCCCTGTGCACTCAGCAGCTAATTGAGTACACTCTAAGCTGTGTGATTAGGGTGGACTTGCATCCTGCCAAGAGGGTGGTCATAAAGACTTGTAAGAATAAAGTCCTGGTCTCGACCAGACTTGAAATTTGCATGGATCACTAAGCTGACACATGCAATAGAAACCAGGTCTTCAGCACCGGGCTCCATACTCCATTGGGAGTTGTCTCTTAAGAGATGGGACACTTTATCTTTACATTGTGCTTGCAAAATCTTTGAGTGTGAATGAATGTTGTCTTTAATATTTTACACTTTTACAATCCAAGCTGTTCATAACAATTTATGGTTTTTCTTGATTACTTTCTCCCTTCTGCTAAAGAACAGCTAAGTCAATGATCTCAACCTTATACTACATGATAATTAATCAATGCTAACCACAACACTGGTTTATTGCTGGGTTTAGGTTATTCATGTGACATTTATGCATATTTATGAATCCGGACTTAACCATTCATAATAGAAACTTGAAATTTTGTACATACACTCCCCTCTCAATGAGTAGGGAAAACATGTTTTTTGTTTTTCGAAAATAGGCTTTTAGAGGGCGGTTCAATATGCAATGTAACTTTTTGCTAAATTGGTCATTAGTTTGCGCCCACTGTTTTTTTTTAAAATTCAGACCCTTTTTAGTGATCACAGCTCAACAAAAAGAGAGAGAAGTAACTTATTCATTGATAACCCCCTTTTCCAACTTTTAATTGATCACCCCCAACACAGCATATATGGGTGGCAGTGATTTATAATTTCCCTTGGAATGTCTTCATTGCCTCTTACTTTGACAGTCACACATTGTTGGAGTTCTTCGATTTTTCTGTTACCCTTTGTGTTCTGCATTGCATTATGGTGAAGATGTCATTTATTACTTCACAGTACACAGACTACAATGCGTAGCTTATCTAAAATAAATGAATAAAAATAAACATTTTCATCAGACGATTCAACTCTTAGATTCATAAACTGCATAAAACTGCTCCTAAATGACCTCTTCTGTGAATAGAATGAAAAATACTCTTTGGTGAAATGAATAACAAAATTTAAAAGAATCTATCTAAAGTTCAAAGGTAACACTTATCAGTAGTTATTTCCTTTATAGTACCATTTAAGAGTTTAAAAAGTAAGGTGGACAAAACTTTGGAGAATATATTTGTAGAAAATCAATATTTGATAAGAACATTAGATAAACTTTAGTGATATTTCAATGTTCATTTACATCAACTCCAGAATATTTGAATGGAAGTGGTCCACTTGCTTTTTTACTAGAGAATTTAGAAATTCTCATCTATATTTGTAGAAAATCAATATTTGATAAGAACATTAGATAAACTTTAGTGATATTTCAATGTCCATTTATCACCAACTCCAGAATATTTGAATGGGAGTGGTCCACTTGCTTTTTTACTAGAGAATTTAGAAATTCTCATCTATATTTGTAGAAAATCAATATTTGATAAGAACATTAGATAAACTTTAGTGATATTTCAATGTTCATTTACATCAACTCCAGAATATTTGAATGGAAGTGGTCCAATTTAGAAATTCTCATCTTGGGCATTATTCTACAAGTATGTTCTGTAGAATTATCTTTATTTTCTTTGTTTTTAAATTCTTTATTGGGAATATCTTTTTAAATTAGACAATATCAGTATTCTCTAGAAAAACAGTATGTAAAGATTATGTGTTAATCCAGCCAAGTGAGAATAACCACTAAAAGCATGATTCAAACAACACTTTCAAAAAAGGATTGATCTTGTGAAATAACTTTCTATATTATCATAATATCAATTTTCATCCATTTGAATTTTTGTTGCTGCAGCAATTATAGTTTTTTTCATGTGATTGTTATTCTCATTACTATTGTTCTTGCTATTGCTTCTGCTATTAAAAATTGTTTTTTATGTATTTTTTCTTTTTTGTTCACATTAAAACATTATGGAGTCAATTCAAATTTGATGACAGGCTCAACAAAACATTTTCCAGTGTAAACATTGTGAGTGGGTTGTTTGAACCTTGCCTCACATGAATTTCAAGCAGCATCGTTGCTTAAAGCAACTTGTGCATAGCTAGCATAAATGTCATCTAATTCCTTCCTATTGGAGGTCGACTCTCACCAATGAAGGATCAGTTCTCACATTGAATGCTTCTTCATTATTGCAGGCTGGAATACAATTCGTGACAATGATGGGATTCAACCCTTATCTCCAAGTGAGCCAAGAAAATCATCATTTTTGACAGCTTCCCAGGGGGGTAAATTTCAGTTTTATTAACACGTGGCATGCAACCCCTTCCCAGAAATACATTAACAAAAATTGTTGTTGTTTTTTGTTTGTTTGTTTTTTGTTGTTTTTTTGTGTTTTTTTTTTGTTTTTTAATTATCAAATGTGACTTAATAGTTTGTTAAATGTTGAGTGTAGATATTCTGTTAATAAAGAACTAAAATGTTTTTAAAATCTCTGACAGAAAACCAGATTTTTCCTCAATGTTGTGTTTATATATATATAGGATTTAGGACTATTCTCGTACAGGTCCTGCCAACTTAGGACCTGAAAAGAAGTGGAAAACCCTTCCCAATCTCCGTTCGCAGAGCCACATCATTCATATATATATAAATATATAATGTGTGTGTGTATATATATATATATATACCCAGGTCAGCCATACTGTCAGAATACACCCGCAAAGGGGAGGCAGACCCCATAACTAGCTCAGGCGTCTGCCAGGAGAAGGAAACTCTTGTCAAACATATGACCTATAGGGCCTTGCTTCTATTCGTGACACCAATGAACCATAGCATGCAAATCCTTGGTTTAGAGGCAGGGGTTGGCTGTGCGCACATCACACTTCACCTTAAAACTTCATCATGCTGACTATTCCATAGGGCTATTCCATAATACAGGTGCCACAAACTAAGGTCCTATAGTTGTGAAAAACCCTCCCAAAATCTTCATTTGTGAAGCCAAGCATTCATTCATTCATTCATTCATATATATATATATATGGATACACCATATTTTGTGACATATAGGATGCACCCTAAATTTAGCATGAAATATATTGGAAAAATAAAATTGAAGAAAATTGGACTCCACTTGGGTAGAATGTAGGTCCTAACCTTGACCTAGAATGCCGGGTGATTTTGAAAAAAAAGTGTTACAAAATGCAGTGTGTATAATTGTTAATGAGGATAAGAAATTTTGCATATTGAATGCTGAATATATGTTTGTAAGCAATCTATATGCCAGGCACATAAAAGTGGCAATTAATTCTTATGACAAGCTGTCATGTTCTATATTCAATCAACCAGTCTCAAGTACTCATGAATAAAACTGAACTTTCCTGAAAAGTGAGCCTGAAACAAAATAATATAATATTTACAATTAAATTAGTAAATATTTCACCTTTAGCATTATTCTCTATGATGTGAAAAAAACATGAAAACGTACTTGAAATTATTGAACATTTATTCTATCCCAAATCAGATGTATTAAGACCTTAGTTATAAACTTTACCTAAAATTGTCTCATTTTGTTTTAGAAATACTAAGTATTTTTGTAGTTAAAAGTATTTACCTAACTTGAGCTATTCGTTTTGAAACATTTGAAAGATTTTGTTTTACCTTTGTTTTTGTTATTTTCTTTTTTAAACGCTGTTCATGATTTTAATTTTGAATTATAAAAATGTTTTAACCTTTTGTTTCCTTTTTTTGCATTAATGCTAAAACTGATCAAGTCATTTATTGTGTCTGCGCCTTCATCTGCCTGTGTGTTTATGTCTGCATCAGTTAATATATTCATGACTAACAAAAAGCAATTTAACAAAATCACTCAGCATTATCATCACTATCATAGTTGTGTTTGTATAACAGCATTTTATTTATAGCTATAAATGACAATAAAATCAATGAGTACTAATAGTTTTATATTGAAAATTATTAAAAGGAGTGTCCCGATTAATAAGAGTCAAATTAAATTCAACCAAACATTTCATTAAAAATTTTTTATATAGATACTTGTTCCAAAGGCAATGGAACATTTTACCAATCTTTATGATTAACCCATTGTACACAAAATATGCAAATTGAGTAATTTAAGCAAAATTTAAATGACTTCTTACAATTCATTTCCTTTGCCCATCATCAAGTAAATATTTTTAAAAGAGATTCAAAAATAGGTTTATTCATGTTTTTTTTCTTTTATATACTTACATTTTAGAAGCGATATGCCAACTTTTCTTCAATAGATTTCTTTATTTAGTAAAATATTAGTTTGCTCCATATGAAATGTCATTCTTTGTTTTGAATATTAAGATGAGGGATGATATAAACAACAAAAAACGGAAAATATTTAATCAAAATATGATCCATTTGAAGCAATAACCATTTCCCAACCATCCTCAAATTGTGATATGCCATCTGTATAAAATTCTTTAGGTTTAGTTATCACAAATTCAGTAAAATCACAAATTATGGCTTCCCTATTATTGAACCTTTTATTACAGATATGAAATTCAAAATGCTTGAAAAGATGATAATTTGTAGGGGAAATGTCAAGTGAATAGGGAGGATACTGCCAGACTTCATATTCCAATATATCTAAGCTTATACACAGTTGAGAGGTGTGGGCTCTACAACTGTCATGGAGCATTTCATTTAGATCATGTGGGACACATTTTTCCAACTTTTTAATTTTTCATATTGCCTTGAGATGATGTGATATAGTCACTGTTGAAGTCCTAAAGTCTCTACAAAGTGCTTCAACCATTGTTTGTGGGTTGTTGGGCACTGCTGTCAATTCGACATAATTAAGAACAGGTTTGGGCTTCCCTTATGGTTTATTATTGGTATCCATATTTCCAGACCTAAACCTATTGAATTAATGCTAAACAGTTTGCACTGCAGTAGTGTTAACACCAAATGCTTTGTTTACAATATCAGCAGCTTGAGCAACATTATGTCCTAATTTGAAATCATACTTGAAAATCAGTTTAACTCCTTGGGTAGACACCATTGTTGTTAAGGGGTTAAAAACCTCCAATAATAACAAATTATATCTCTATTTACATTGAATCTGAAAGAAAATGCAATTACATTAGTAAATATTACACCTTTAGTATTATTCTCAATGATGTGAAAAAAAAAACAATTTCATATGTTTGGTTTATTCTTAGCTCAACAAAACTTTGTTGCTCTCATTTATAAGACATTAAGAATAGACTATTTTTTAACCTTTCAAATATGCTTTTTATTGAGGTATCTGCCTGAACTTATTTACGATGGAAAATAATATGCAGGAATTTATGAGAAAATGCCAGAATAGAACTGAAACTCAGTTTGGGTTAAAACTACAAAATATGTATAATGTCTTATAATCAATTACTCATGCATTTTTGTTGAAGCAGACAGAAGTTTAGTCTTAAATTTTCCTTGTTCAAGCGAGTCAATAATTCTTTAGTGAAATCATACTAATGTAAAAAACAAATTTGTTTTATTTGTAGGTAAAAAATACTCATCTGAGGTCGATTTATCAGGAATATTTGAAGGGATAAATCCGAAGTATTTCCTGACTTCTACTAAAACGAAATTCACATAAATATGATCCATGTTTTTTCTTATTCAAAATAATCGAACATGATTAAGTTACAGCTTACATTCTACAGAAATACTTACATGTAAGGCTTAAAAATAAGTTTCGGAAACAATTTTTAAATTTCTAATCTTTTTTTTTTTGCTTTATACCCACAACCCCAATGGGAGTACAGTTTAGCACAGCCTGCTCTGCCAATACAGCTACAAAGATTCAACCAACAGAAGTCCAAATAATGCCCTTCATAATTTATAATACTTTATCTAACAAAAATTAAAAAATTAAAAATTAAAAAACGGAAAAATGTATTATATAATTCTTTAGGAATGAAGAAGTGAATAAAAGTATTGATCGGAAAATAAAGAATAAGCCTTAGGTGGGATTCAAACACACATCCCCAATGGGAAGCACTGTTTAGCCCGGCCTGCTCTGCCAATTGAGCTACCAAGACTCAACTGGCAGAAGTCCAAATAATGCCCTTAAAGCTAATTCTGGGCCATTCAGGCTAGGCTAAACAGTGCTTCATAATTTATAATACTTCATCTAATAAAAATTTAAAAGATTTAAAAAATTATAATAAAAACGGAAAAATGTATTAAAATACTGAAACTACCAGAATGTAAACAAACATGGCTGTCGATCGGAATGAAGGCTAGGTAGCTCAATTGGCAGAGCAGGCCGGGCTAAACAGTGCTTCCCGTTGGGGATGTGTGTTTGAATCCTACCTAAGGCTTATTTCTTATTTTCTGATCAATGCTATTTACTCACTGCCGGAGGGAAATCAGCCTGAGCAAAAGTTGCGATAAAAAGCAACTAATGAATTAGGATGATTAGTAATTTTTAATTACTGTATTATATTTTTGTATAGAGTGGATCTGAGGCAATTGCTGCTTTTTCACCCCTTATAAATCCGGCCCTGGGCCTTGTTCCAGGTTAAGCTAAGCTTAGAAAATATCTATAAATACATGTTTTCTTGAAAATAACAGAAAACTTCTTATTATGATTTTATTATTTTCATATAGGTATATTATCATCCTTTAAGAATGTGTGTGTGAATTTCCAATGGTTTGAGTCTCAGTGTTTTTCAATCATCAGTCATTATCTTTATATACTCATATCTGCATTAGTGCCCTAGGGTTAGTCATGGTTTAAGGGCTGGAACATCATTACCATCAACCCAGGACTACCCAACAGTATCTCGGTATACCACCAGACTTGCCACACCAAACTGGATGCTGTCTCTACCCCATTATGAAGCTTTATAATACATTTCTTTCTATTGGTGTTATTAACTAGAAATCTCATATATTTTGTGGTTGAAGTAGCTACAAAGCCACAAGACCAATCTTGATGGCAAATATATTACACTGTAAGCTGTTTCCCTGAAACTCACATTTCAGATCTTCTTATTTTTCCAATTTTCCCTCATAGGCTGATTGGATGTTGTATGTGAAAGGAACTGTTAGCTCCACACTGTGCATTATTATTTTTTAAATTTACCAAATAACTAAATCTGAATTATATTTATTTAAAAAGGTTTCACTTAGAAAAATGAGATGGCATTCAAAATCAGATGTGACTTGTCAATTATTTATCATCAGTTAAACCTGGTTATTGAAGTTTAATACTGTATTTGATGGCATATAAGATCCATGAGCATACAAGGCCTCCTCCCCATTTTGGTAGGGAATATTAAGAAAAAGGTGCATTTAACTTTCCTTGTTGATTGACATCTCATGAATTTGGTTTTTCCTATAAGTCAATAAAATGTAATGATTCCTTATTATATAATCAGAAGGAAAAAGTAATGTAAATTATATTTTCATCTGTCTATCTATGTATATACTTTTCAGTTGACAAAAGCTGGTTTGCACTTAAACAATTAATCACTGCTACCCACAACAGACCAGTTTAAACACTGTTGCTGGGTTTAGGTTATTCATGTGTTCTGACATTTATATGTATTTATCTATGTATCCGGACTTCAACCAGTCCTAACCATTCATAGTAGAAACTTGAAATTTTGTACACACATTCCCCACAATGAGTAGGTAAAATGTTTTTGTTTTTTTTTAAATTGCCCCCTAAATAGGTTTTTAGAGTGGGGTTCAATATGCAATGTAAGTTCATGCCAAATTGATCCCTTAGTTTGTGTCCAGTAGCAGTCACACTTGTTTTGTTTTTTAAATTTGGATGTTTTAGTGATCACAGCCCAAAAAAGTTAACAAAAGTAACTTACTCAATAATCACCCCTTTCTCCAATTGTTTAATTGATCCCCCCCCCCCAACACGGCATGCCGCCAAAAGACATTGAGTGAATAATCAGGCGGTGATTCATAATTTTCCTTGGAATGCTAGTTGTCTATATTTTTCAGAAACTCAGCAAACAAATTTTCAAGTTAAGTTGAATTTAAAAAATGTAACCTATAAACTATTTTTTCTTTCAGATACTAACAGACATTTTTTATAGCGTTTACAGTAATTTTTGAAGAAGACTTTTCCTGACACAGCCAAATTTTTACAATATATATTTTTTTAACGCATACTTTCCCAAATATAGAAGAAAAATGCATTATTCAAGAGACCTCCTTTCTGCACATGTGTGGATACTTTACATGGTTTAATACCCAGCTACTTTCACAAAGTGAAAAATCTGTAAAAGAAAACCTTTATTGCACTGATCGTCATGAAAAAACAGCATAACCACAGCCACAGAAATATAGTATTATCTCCTTATACTTTATTGCCTAATATCTTCTTTTGGCAGGACTTGATAGACAATTGCCTACGTGAACTTGCAAAAGCTTCAACCTTTCATCTCCCGATCACAACTCAATGACTCTCTAACCTGTGCCAAATGATACATTATGTAACTAAATATAGTGGTTTACTCTAAATCCTTGCATCAGACATTCATCCTTGAAAGCAATAGTATAGGGTAGTAAACAATGTTAATATTCAACCAAAAGTAAATTTTTCTAAGACCTACCTCATATTCCAAATTTAGTTTGGACAATTCAACTCCTTTTTCATATTCTTGATGTTGTTACCATGTTTTAGCCAATCAATTCTTCAGCCTTTGTCAGGTATATAATCTCTAAGATAAGCGGAAAAGATCTTATTTCTTCAAAAGATGGTGACAGAAAAATGGTCATATATGTACAAACAGGATCAGTTCATTTCGGTAAGGCTAGATACACAGACTGATCTGATTGGTATATAATTGACCATTTTTTTTTTCTGCTGCCATTTTCTGAAGAAATAAGGATTTTTGTCCTTTTTTTTACAGATTATACACCTAATGAAGGCTGAATAGTGGATTAGTCGAAACGTTGTGGTAGCAACATCAAGAACATGAAGGAAGAGTTTAATTGTCCAAGTAAAATTTGGAATGTTAATGAGTATTAGTTATAGACAACT
>VCCN01002736.1:2547679-2561253 GCA_006491835.1 Architeuthis dux | reverse complement strand
TGTGTGTGTGTGTATCACTTAGAGGTGTGTGTGTAGCAGAGTAGGTATGTGCTTATACATATGTGGGTGGGTGTCTATTGGTGTGTGGATAACAGTGTGTGTGTATATGGTGCGACCTGTGTGGGTGTATGTGTGTCACTGAGAGGTGTGTGTGTAGCAGGGTAGGTATGTGCTCGTATTGGTGTGTGGATGACAGTGTGTATGTGTGTGGTGTGACCTGTGTGGGTGGGTGTATGTGTATCACTGAGAGGTGTATGTGTGTAGCAGGGTAGGTATGTGTTTATATACGTATGTGGGTGGGTGTCTAGTGGTGTGTATATAATATTCTCCTCACTTTTGCCGCATTTGAAAGGGGAAATGTTTCCCCTCATTTTTTACCACAACTTTCAATAAAAAGTGTCATTGGAATATGAGGTTAGGTAAAAAAAAACAAATTTTAAAAAAAAGTATGATCAGAAAATGAGTCCAGGTAAAAAATAAACCTACAACAAAATAAGTTCTCTTAAGACATTACAACGTTCTATTACGACATCATGAAAAATAGGTCAGATATATAAATATTGTAAATCTCTCTCTCTCTCTCTCTCGCCTTCCCACTCTCTCTCTCTCTCGCCTTCCCACTCTATCTTGCCTTCCCACTCTCTCTCTCTCTCTCTTGCCTTCCCACTCTCTCTCTTGCCTTCCCACTCTCTCTCTCTTGCCTTCCCACTCTCTCTATGGATACTTTCAACCTTTTTCAAATTTAGCTCTCATAGACCTTGCAACGTTCGTCGTAGGTAAAAAGATAACAATCTATTTTAAAATTCAGCTTTTGTTTACCAAATTACCATGTGCACAGACGGACACACAAACATTTTTTTTTTCAGTCTTTCATCTCGTGAATAGTTTTCTTAGAGTTACTTCCCTTGCATCACCCGAGGATTTCTTCCTTTAACATTTATTTCTGTTAAATGGTAAAGTGATAAAAAGAATAAATACCAATAAAATCATTATAAAGATATAAAAAACATATTTAAACTTACTATATCAAAGATGAGCGCTATGTCTGCACTAATTAAAGAAATTAATTGTGGTCAAAATAGACACTTCTCATAAACTTGATATTAGAGCTATAAGAAAATAGCTTCAAAATGATCATGTTCACACACGTTTTTTCAGTCTTTCATCTAATGGCTTCTTTGCTTGTCACAAAATATTTTTTTGCATCTCTAAAGCATGTAGATAATTTAAATTACTTTGTAAATGCTCTGAGGTCATTAATTGCATGTTAATTACTTGCTTTTATGGTAATTAAACTTATCTACAAGCTTTTAGTGTATGGCATAGATGTTAGCAGACAAATGAGTCATACTTTTTATTTTCAGGAAGCATTGATTGTTCATATTTAAATTTTCCTTATCTGAATTTTGTTAGATGCAGGGGTGGATTCAGACCGTCTTCCGGAAGATGGTCAGAATTTTTCAAAATGTTTTTATTTATATTGTTTCAATCTTTTATCGCTTACCTGTAGTATAATGGCTTAGTTAACCTACTTCTTTTGTCTGTTATTGATGATTTTTACCGTGTTTTTTTTTTTGTTTTTTTAAACAATGTATTTGCACACATTGAAAATTAGTGATTTTCATTAAGATAGCAAAATTAGTGAAAATAATCGCCAGTGAAAATGTATTAATTCGCTGTAGTTCCGTTCGTAGCATTTTTGAATTTTTAAATTTTGGAAGACAGTCAGCTAAATAGGCTGGATCCACCCTGAAACTGGTGGTTTTATCATTTGTGTATTATATTTCGACTATTTTCCCTGTCTATGCTGTTATTTCTTTCACAACGTTTCGGCATGTACTCTCCAGCCTTCTAAGGATGTTCTTTGTTTTTATTGATTTGCCCTTAAGGAAGACAAATCAGATGGAAGAAGACAGAAAGGACACCTGAAGAAAACTGTAGGGTACATGACCGAAACGTTGTGAAATAAATAATAGCATAGATGAGGAAAATAGTTCACATATGATAATAATATAACACACATAATAGGGCAATTGCACATCAAATCACAAGCGGTCAAACCATGACCATCATGGATTTTGTTCAAATTTGGCATATTTATACTTAAAATGGTATATAAATGAGCTTTTCTAGGTGTAAAAACAACTGAGATATTGATTTACAAACTTTGTCATTACTCCAGAGGTCAGTAATCTCTGGAACATTTTGAGCCAGAAATATGAGTCAGGTGCCATTCAATTTGTCACATAAAGATCTATAAATGGCCCAAATTTGAACAAAATCTGTGATGGTCATGGTATTTTTGCCCTAAACATTTGTTGATTTGACATGGAATGACCCATTGGTTAAAATGTATCTCTTCTTCAACTGTTCACTGAATTGTTTTATAACTGTTATTCTTTACTTGTCTTTGGATTCCAATACGATTTACTTGTGCAACATGACTGACAAAAGAGAAAAAACCCAAAGAAGAGCAGGTTAAGAACAGAAAACATTATCAAGATAAAAAGCTGTTTGCACTTCTAATGAAACGTCTTCTTATACTTACTTTATTTGTTAGAATAATGAACTTTAATTTTCTCTTTCAGGTGCTACTTGAATGATCTAGAGTGAAATCCTCCAGTAAATAATGCATGGCTCCACAAAGACTGTCATCTGGGCTGAATATTTCCATCAACCTCAAGCAATTTTGATTTTTAGTAATTAAAGCTAAAGCCAGAGTATTTTTGGCTATTTCTTTCCATCAGTCACTGTTGACTGCTGATGAAGGACAATGCTTACTACTTGGTTTTTTATAGCATATAACTTATTTGTGAAAATCTTCGACTATTTGCCTAATTTTTCATGGCCTAGACTTTTATTTAGCAAACGTCTACGCCCACCAACCAAAGAGACAGAATCTCGAGTGCTTGAGATAATCAGTTATATTCGGTCAAGTGGCCCCGATGCTGGTGATATACTTGCTGAAATGGTCCTTGATTTGCCCCTGAATGAGGATATATTAACTGTGTGTGATGAACATCATTACAATTTCAATTTGTTACAAATTGCTGTTGAGTTTGGTCACACAGAGTTGGTCACTCAGCTTGTGCAAAGTCATGGACTAAATTGCAATGGACATAGTCCACCATTGCATCTGGCCTCTTTTTGTGGCCATGATGAAATTGTCACATTTTTCATAAATTATGGCGAGTCACTGGAACAGCAATCAAATGTCAGCCTACCAGTTCCTCGGAAACTTTGGATGTACATGAGATATAGCTGTACTTCCAGTCTTGAATTATCAGTGGCAAGAGAAATGGTCAAGATGCTTACTCCTGTTCAGTGTGCTATTCTTGGAGACCAATCAAATTGTCTCAAACAGCTTCTTTCTATGCAGCCACGCTCAATGAGAAGATGGGAACAGGCTTATGCTAGCCAGTGGCTCCATTTAGCCTGTAAGCATGGGGCTGCTGATTCTACATGGACATTACTTGAAAAGTACCCAGATATTGTGAACATTCCTGATGAGAATGGGTTTACACCACTCTGCAATGCAGTTCATTGTGGGGAGAAATTTGTACAAATACTTCTAGACCATGGGGCCACAGCAAGCTGTAATTCTCAGGTGAATGAGACCATTTTTCACAAGTTATATTCATATATTATTCTAAACTCTGGATCATTTTACAAGACAACGAAATGCCTTCTAGATTCAGGACTCAAAGACGACCTCAATCGAACCAATGTCAATGGCGACACAGCACTGAATCTACTGGTCGAACACATGTCATATCGACGCTTAGCTAAGAATGTACATCGTTTGCCACCATCCCATTTTGTGCTGTCTTGGCCTGACTACCAGCAAGAGTTTAATGAATGCCTAAATCTGTTGTTGGAATATGGAGCAAGTCCACATTTGGCCAACTGTGATGGACTACAACCCTTGAACAAAATTCTGCATATAGCATTTGAAGAGAGCGTCTGTCAAAACTTGTATGGTTGCCGTACAGTGCAGCCAATGGTGTGTATTTGTGAAAATCTCCTCATTTCACAGTGCCAGATCAATACATTCATTGTGAATTCTGACTTTGAATCTGGTCACCGAATCAACTTTCGGATCCTGAGTTATGCTGTGATCACATTGCTGATTCATGGAGCTGACCCAAACACCCAGTGTAAACAAGGGCATACTCCACTTAAACTTTGGCTAATGTGCTTTGCATATGTTTATCCAAGCAAACTGTGTGATGAGTCTGAGCATGTTCTTCGAATCCTAACTGCCCTACTTGAGCATGGTGCTGATGTCAACTTTTATGCAAGTCCTTCATTCCTTTCGAAAGCTGCCGCACAGTATTTCCAGTTTCCATTGTCTGTGCGAATGCAGCATAAACGGTCCTGTTATGCAGACCTTGTAAATCAGTGCCTTTGTATAATGCTGAAACACGGCTTCAACCCGAACCGTGTCTCAAATGTCCGAAGTTCCTACCTCGAGGGAGGTGCCGGAAACAGTCTCATAGATTTTGTCAACCTAACAAAAATGGCTGAGACATGTCAAGACTTTCAAGTCCTTTACACTTGGATCAAAACTCTACTACAATGGGGTGCTGATCCTGATATGGAACCCTACCCATCAGGAACAGTAATAATCCATTCACAAAATTCCAGTTTCTTACAGAGACTTGACACGCAAGCCATGTCACATTATGTGGTTATGGTGAAAGAATACGAATCCTTTTTTAAAAATGATTATGCAGAAAACTTGCTGAGATTGTTCTACAAAACAATGGACCACAAGATTTTATTTGGTTGTCTGAGCACAGCACGTTCAATGGCTCGATTTCACCCTCTCGGTACCACAGGTAAAGAATACCTAAAACTCTTAAACGCTCTCACCATGTACCCACGCACTCTAAAGGAGATAGCTAGGGTGACTATCTACAAGTCATTAAGCCGTAAAGTGGCCCAGAAAGTACATAATCTACCACTGCCTCGTCCTCTACAGAACTATATATTGAACATTGAATAAAAGTAATCCACTTTTGTTAGCATATTTTTATTTCATTCTTCTGCTGTTTGTAGGAGATACATTTGATTTGAGGTGAATCCATCACATTAATAGATTTTCCTCAGAAGAAATAAAGGCACTATATAATACTCCGCAAAATGTTTGGTCTTCTGTTCTTCTTGTCATCTAGCCAAAAACTCTTTCAAGAGTTTCCAGAATTTAACTGATGTTTAATTTCTTTCAAATTGAGAAATGTGTTTATTTTCATTTCCTTGTAGATCTTGAAGTTAAAATTACTAAAAATTTGAAAATGTAAAATATGTTGCAGAACAAAGAAAGCAGATGCTAAGTTTATTGGATATTTATTTAGGTATAACAAATTAACAACAATACAAAATCTTTCTGGAAACCTTGTGACTCAATTGTTTTTCAATGTGTGATCCATGAATACGGCTCCATGTTAAAGTTAGCATTTTTCAACAAATATAAAATTTAGTAGCTACCTCCATGTATTCCCATGGACGTTTTAAACAAATCTTTTTAAATGTATTGCAATAATTAAATATCTTCTTTGATGTTTTAATTTTGGTTTTAATTGTAAGAAAATAGCATAAAGTTAGTTTGGGGGGTGGGGGGAGTAAAGATACTTTTGCATACTCAAAGAATGTTTTAGGCTGTTTGCAAATATTGTTTACATTTCTGTCAACAAATTACATTGATTACGCCTTGATGATGAGTGTTTCAAGAAAAAAAATTAAACTCTGTTTTTAAAAATCTCCCAAAAATAAAGGTGTTTTTATTTTATGAATCCAGGCATATTTTCTACATCTCTGGATAAGGTTTTGAATAAATTTTCAACTGATTTAATAATTTTAACTTATCTTTATAGAAAAATAATTATTTTAACATTCAAATGATGTTTTATAGAGATTTCATAAAATTAAATAACGGTTATGGGATGATTTTCTCAAAATAATTTCCACAAATTTTTCTTACAAAATACTGTTTACATAAATAAATTTATTTATTTATTTATTTATAAATAACTTATGAGTTCATTTTTGGTAGATTTTTTAAAATCTGTGTGTTCGGCCTAAAAAATGTTCTATTATTACAGTGTAAACAGCTTTTTGAAGACCCAAATCTCCAGTTCTGAACATTGAAAACAAATAATTTTTATATCAGAATTTTCTGCATGAATGGCACAAAGATTATGACGATAAAATCAACTTTTATTTAATTTTGGGCGTTTTTTCATCACATATCAGTTTTTCATCAAAAGTATGTGGAGGTAACTAAAATTCAGTGAATCAAATGTTTTATTTCCATTGCTCCATTAAGTAAAGATAGAAAGAGCGACATACAACTCGTGTAAATGGACCCAATATAAAGTTTGCTTTGATTTGGAGTCTTGCTAATGGCTTTTGGTTACTGATGTCAAGAAGCGTGAGAGATTATTTTCACAAATGGGAGTCATCAGAAACTGAATTATATGGTAACAGGACGTTTTGGCTGCAGATATTTTGACACACAGACGTTTTGGATTTGTTTTGTTTTTAAAGGAGAAAATGTCCGACTACATGTAATTCAAAACGAAATAGAATCATAATGTATAAACGTGTTTCATAAATCTTTTTTTTTATTTATTTTTTATAGGTAATTTTTGTTTATTTTTATTTTGTATAAAAGGCAAATAAAACTGGTTAAGATTTTTTTTTTTTTTACCGAATGGCTAGAAAATTAGCAAAACATTTTTTTCTTGCGTAATTTTATGTGAGTGTGAAAATTTCACACCTGCACACACTCAATGTTAAAATGGCATATAAATAAAAAGACATAAGAGAATCCATGAAAGAAAAACAAAAGTAAATACTTAAATTATATATATGGTCATTTTAACCGTTACAAACAAAACGAGACCAAAAGGCCAGCGGTCAAAATATCTGTAGCTGAAACATCCTCGTCGAAACTTCCTACAACCGAATTGTACAGTCTGGTTATATCTGAAGCTGCTTATAGTTATCGTGCTGTAACCCACAATCCTAGTTTAACCAATTTAAATTTGCAAGAACAAAATGTGAAACTATTGTCTTAATGAACAAGAAAAATAATCTGAAGTATTACGTTCAATTTCTTGCACTATCATCCAAGAGTTCTAATCCTAAACTTGTGAAACTTCAAAAACTGTACAGCATATGTTATTTACAGACGTGGAGATACTTTTGAGAAGCTTCTTGCGAAGAACAATCTTGTTACTTATAAAAAGCAAGGAGGGAATGATTTCTGGTCTGAAGAGAATTCTACAATTAATGTGTCTGTCGAAAGCATTTAGTGAGAAAATATAAATAGATCCCAGGATGATATATAGAAAATATATTCTCTGGAAAAATATCATAACCACTTCACGGTTACTTACTCTTCAAAATAGCCAACACCCATTATGGAATGTTGGGTTATGTATCAGAAGGGACATACCGAATTCCTCCCCCTCTTCCAGTGCTCTTTCTGTCTGCAAATTTCAAGATGGTTTATTTAAGAAATCTAGTAAGTTTATAAGATCTTTGAAACAGATGAGATTTTTGTATACATTTGTAGACCATGTCCAATTTCTTCACCTTTTCTTGATGGACACACCTGTTTTGTCGGCAAATTAGAGGTCTGCACTCCCACCACCACAATTTAGGACACGCCCACTTTGTCAGCAAATTAGAGGCCCACATCCCATAATAAAAATCATTAGGTATGCCCCTACATATCGGTTAATAAATTTACGGAATTCAGTTTCTATATAAAACAGCATTTGCCACACGACTTACTTGCTTGCAGTTGACCACTTCATAAAGGTATCTCTTTTTACAAGAACATATTCTCTATAGTTTTTTACAAGAACATATTCTCTATAGTTTTTTTACAAGAACATATTCTCTATAGTTAACATTCAAATAGTTCTTTGGACGATTGAACTCCTTCTTGTTGTTTGTGTTGTTAACACAACCTTTCGGCCAATCCATTCTTCAGCCTTATTCAGGTGTAATATCCGAATGTGATGGGGTAATGGATCGGCCAAAACGTCATGTTAACAACACAAACAAGGAGTTCAATGGTCCAAAGAACTATTTGAAAGAACATATTCATTTTGCGAATACAATGACACAGAAAGCATAGGTAAATAATAAACGCTAAATCATACGAAAACATATGCATAAACATTAACTACACTTCATCCCTCTTTGAATAAATGTCTCGTTTCTTTTCTGAAGTACTATCTCTCTCATTTTTCATTTGTTGCTGTTCCCTTCTTCTGCCATGATCGTATTTCAATGGAGTCATTCTTACCTCACTTTTAAAAACCTTTACTATGGAGAAATCTCATGGACTTCTTTCCTCCACAAAACCTCCAGATGCCGGCACCCATCCTCCATAAGATAACCTCCATCTTGAGATTAGTTTCTATAAATAGATCTGATCAAAGAAGGTGAAGTAGGTTGGAATTTTGACTTTTATTCCGAAGATAATTTTTACATAATCAGTAGAAAATTATTTTGAGCAGAACCAGATTTATTCTGAAATGGTTTTTGCAGCTAATCTGGTTATGGACACAAAACAAGCATGAATAAAAAAGTCTTTACGCAAAGGTTTTCAAGAAAAAGCTTAACTTGACTGCATGGCTACGAAGGTCACAAGCCACATGGTAAAGTGTAGCATACATGGAAGGGTCCATTTCCAACATGTAACGTCGGTAGTCATCAAACATTTGCTGCGATCGATTCTCTGGACGTTTCGGTAATAGAAATGTGACACGATCAAGATCCTCTTTGAGACAAGTTGTTACAGTCTGCAAAAGGGCTTCAATGTCCTCCTTTTGAAAAATAAGCAATAATCATTGTATTACAATTACAGCAAAAGAGAGTACGTTTGCACAATACTGCCAAGTTTCTCCATTTTAATTTTGTTTTAATGACATAAAATCAAGGATGAAAATGCATGTGAATACAGAAATATTCTCACTGCCACTTGTTATTTTCCAAACCGGAAACAAATGCACCATAGAAACTTAAATGCTGGTTAATTATTTAAGGAAGAACTAATTAAATTAATGTGATGACTTGGGCTTTGAAGGAAGTCACGGAGTCAAACAAGATATATAAAAGACAACCTACCTTTTTTTCTACTCTCTGTTGACAGATGAACAATTCTTTTGGCGAAACACGAGACAACTCTTGTCCCCCAATCGTCATACTCTCCGGATTTGGCCACTGCCGACTATTTTTGTTCGCAAAGCTGAAATCTACCCTAAAAAGTCGTCGATTTCAGACTATAGAAGGACTAGAACTGCACATTATCCCTCAAAACGGTTTCCAGAATGCATTCCAGAACTGGAAAAACGCTGGGAACGGTGTATTGACAGTAGAGATTTCTATTTTCGAGGAGACAAGTCAAATAAGATTGTAGGTGTGATGGGCTTCGAAGGAAGTCACGAAGTCAAACACGATATATAAAAGACAACCTATCTTATTTTCTGTGTAGAAACACAAGGTGATCAGTCCGTTCTTTCAGTTCATCTGTTTCTTCTTAAGTATTAGCATTAGTTAGTGGCTTTAATACTGGTTAGTAGTTGAGACAATAGGGAGGGAAAATAGAATAGAATGTGGTTAGCATTTAGAAGATATAGATGATCTTTAGTTATGGCCTGATTTAAGAGACGCCAAATAGGTGCGACCAGTATTGTCCACAAGTTGACTCTGACTCCTGATTTCACCTAAAACGGTGGCAAATTCAAGACGGTGACGTTGACGCCAAGGTCAACTGTCTAGACAAGCAGGGGGTGCTTCGAAAAATAGCACAAGCCAACTCCTGTTGTCCAGAGGTTATGACAGTAGATACAGCAATAAATTTGTTTTTGAAACGGTTTCTTTTTGGACACACCTCGTATATGTCCTAGGAGTATCGAAAGGGTTAAGCAATTTACAAAGATTACCTTCGTAAAGGCCAAATGAGAGTAAATATGAAAGAGAAAGAGTGTATCTTCTGAGTGATGGTGGCTTGCTTGAGTTGAAAATCAGAATTCGAAATCCTGACTATCTTCTTAAACGAATGTCTGTCGTTGAAACCGATAGAGAATTCTCAACTACCTCAGCGAGTAAGCAAGCCTCTATTAAGCGAACGTAGGCAGTCGCCTAGGGCACAAAGGTCCTCTGGGCGTAATCCAAACTGAAAAATGCGCAAATTATGTCTTTCCTGGAGCGCATGAAACCCTTGCGCTGGTCCTGCAGGCCTTCGGTCGAGCACTTTTAATGATTAGCCTAATGAGAAAATTTCAGCTATTTTTGTTTCGCTTACCCTATCGTCGTTACTCGTCTGAATTCTGCTCAAATTTCGGGCCAATCGACAATTCCGAAGTAAATCTTGCAAAATTGGATTCCATTTGAAATGAAGTCTAATGGTGTCACATTTCCGATCGGTTTTCTTTGACTGTTCGGTGATATCCCATTGATTAGATAACTGGAGGCAGCCTATTCGAAAACCAAATGCTGTTTCTGACGAGTCCGACCAGAGGAACGACCGGATTGTGGCGTCCAAAGCTATCAGCTGCTTATTCAATGCCATGTGCGTTAGTTTCTTTTCCTTTTCTGACAAAAACAAAAGAGTGACAAATTTGATTTAATTCTTTTTAATACGTTGTCAACTATCTATCTTCTCATTTTACATACTGTAAATTACGATATAAATGTCGACCTGTTGTACAAGTCAACCTCAAGATATATAGTTCAAAGTTCAGGTTTAGGCTTACATAATCCGTATAAGTTGACGTGACTTACAATGGTAAACTAATACTAAACACATTACTCAAAACTCGCTGTGAAAGACTTACTGTAACCAAATTCACGTTTTGTAAACTTGTTTAACATAGACTTTGTAACAGAATGATGAAAATTCAATATAATTAAATGAACACTACACTGTAATGTTTATGTATGTTAAATCAATAAGCACACCGAAGCAAGCTCCCAGCAGCCTCCATTCCGTTTCAGGTCCCAGAACGGGGAAGGCTCAGTTCTTCACAGGCAAACAGCCCTGTTCCGCCTTCTTTTCTTAACATGCTAAACACGGTTACGAACCAAACGCGTTCGAACTACACACAGCTAAAACAGAAAGAACAACAACGCGAACAAAGGCACCAAACACAAGACAAGATTATATACACTACAATATTCTTTCACTAGATTAGATGATGTTCTTCTTACAGCAAACTGACGTGCAATCTTGAAAAATGTCGATTAGTTTTTTGGTTACGACAATCTTTTCTGGCAGGTCGTTCTGGTTGTTTATCACTGTGACAAATGCTTAGATTGTATACCCAGCGAATACGTTGACACTTGGATATGGAGACATTTTTCAAGATTGCACATCACAGTTTGCTGTAAGCATGTTAGAACATCATTTAATGCGGGTAGCATGTCTTTCTACCTAATGTAACTTCATGATTGATTATTAGTTAGTCAATATAAGGTACATACATATATATATATATATATATATATACATATATATATATACGTAGATATTCAAGTTTTTATAGCTTTCTACAGTATTTTATTGAATTTCATCAATGCATTATAAGTGAATCATTTTTAGCATATAATTCCTACATAAATGTCGGCAATGACTGCATACACTAAAATGTGGTGTGTAATGCCGTAATACTTAGAGACTTTGTCCATGAAACAATATCTTTATAAATATAAGCATACTTCGTTTTATTGCGCTTTGCAGATATCGCGCTTTGCAGATATCGCGCTTTTTTACAAATGGCAACCCTGCGTCGAGCAAGTTGATCGACGTCATTTTGGCAAACGCATTTGCTCACTTCGTGTCCCTGTGTCACATTCTGGTAATTCTCGCAATATTTCCAACTTTTTCATTATAATAATATAATTATAGGCAAATTAATAACCAAACAAAGGCTTCTAGGCGTTCAACTGAAAGGAAGAGTCGCATATCTCTCACTTCAAATCAAAAACTAGAAATGATTAAGCTTAGAAAGGCATGTCGAACGCTAAGATAGGCTGAAAACAAGGTCTCTTGTGCCAAACAGTTAACCGTGGACACAAAAAGAAAGGTTCTTGAAGGAAATTATGCGGCAAAGTTCATTGTTCTAAGTCTTATTTTAAGAAATATCCATAGCCACCCCAAACCTCAGCAACCACCATCTTAATCAGTCAGTAGCCATCGAGGCAAGACCCTCCATCAGCAAAAAGATTACGACTCGCTGAAAGCTCAGATGATGGTTAGCATTTTTTAGCAATAAAGTATTTTTAATTAAGTCATGTAGATTGTTGTTTTTTTCTCAGACCTAATGTTGTTGCACATTTAATAGATTACAGTATAGTGTGAACAGAACTTTCCTATGCAATGGGAAACAAAAGAAAGCCGTGTGACTCGCTTTATTTCGATGTTCGCGTTATTACAGTGGTCTGGAACCGAACCTGCACTATATCCGAGGTGTGCCTCTAGTTTGTAACTATTTTGAACACAATAGAGTGCTGACATCATCGGCGTACTTCCGGCTCCACTGTCTTGTAAAAATACATAGAAATGGTTTAATATCTGTGTAAACACTATGGGTACCTCTGCCGAAAGATAGCCTGATTGACCTTAAAAATGTTTCCATACGTTTTTCTTACAAAGTACCTTTTTCATAACAAAATTCATTCAAGAGTGAATACCGAAATTGGTATTGAAATCGGCTTTATTTATTGTACAAATTTGAATTTTCTGTGTTCTCGGCGAAATATGCTAACTTAACTTGCACGTTACTCCGGTTTATTAAAGTGTAAACTACTGTAAACGTAAGTTTTCAAACACATATGTCCTAATTTATATTGTTTAGACAAATAATCTTTAGATGAAAATGTTTTACAATCTTTTTTCTTATTAATAACCCAAAGATTATTACAATAAAATTGACATGGCTACTAGTTTAGAAAATTGTTGCTTTGTTGTCAAAAATCTTTTGGCGTTATTATTCAAATGCTCCGGTCTTCCATGGGAAAAAACTAATGAAAAATCTATAAAATCACTAAAACGTACGAAAATTTCTAATTCAGTATAAACTGACTGTCCTATACTTACAAACTATGCAAAATTACAATCAAAATAATGCAAAAAGTCGGTGAAGAAAGAAAGAAACGTGATTTTTTTCTATGTATTTTTACAAGACAGTGGAGCCGGAAGTACGCCAATGGCGTCAGCACTTTGCCTCTCCATTACGCTGTGGGAGCGAGGTATTACATAATTTAAGACGGGAAGTCTCTGCCAGTTACAAGTGGTGAATAAAGAACCCATCTGGTAAATGTTTGTTTCTGGTTCGTAAACTGCATATCAAAGGGAGGTAACCGATTACGCTGACTTTATGCGGCTGCTGTTGCTATTTAATCATTGAATGCTGAACCAGAATACATAATTTCAAAACTGTCGTCTGGTTTAGCGAAAATAATAATCTTTCCTTTTCTATAAAGTTTTATTTCACAAGAATTTTGTTTTCACTGCTTATTTACATGAGTTCATTTGGAGGAACATTGTTAGA
>VCCN01002736.1:2465648-2477518 GCA_006491835.1 Architeuthis dux | reverse complement strand
TGATTCATAATTTCCCTCGGAATGCTAGTTTGGTATATGATCTCAAAATTCTAATGCATAAATTGAAAAATAAATTGTTTCTAAATTAATTCAAGATTTTTCTTTTGTTGTTTGCAGAAAGCACTCCATCAGTCCTTTATCCCACTCAAAGAGATGTTGAATTCCTCTCTGAATGCTACTGCTACAAAGGAAATCAAGGCTGTGAAATTCTGGCAAAGCAGTGCTGGCATCACTATGGTAAAACCAGACATGAATAACAGCAATATGACACCTCAGAAAACAGCTACAGCTACAGTGACAGAAATAAGTTCTGGTAGCAGCAGCGATATTCTAGCCAAAGCATGGGAGCAGGCAGGCAAATGCCCTGCTGAAGGTGCAGAACTGGATGATAATCTTATGCAAGAATTATTTCAGATACCAGTTAATGAGAATTTAGAGAAAGTTTCAGAACCCACACCCGCAGATTCAGTAGCATCTCAGGTAAACTATCATTTGTTCATTTTTATAACTTGGGAATTGTTTATGGAAGCTACTGAATGGGGTCTCCAGTGCAATGTAGGGAGGGAGAGGGGTGCTCTGACGAATAACGTTTTTGTTAGGGTATTAAATTGTCTGAATATGTAACGAAACAAGGTACAGCACTTTCGTCTACATGACTTTAGCAAATATCAGGTTTGTCTAAATCACTTTGGTCTAAAATCACCCAACAATATCTCCAAAAGTTGTCAATGGATTTCAGTTGCAATTACATTTGTTGAATGGTTGGGCTAAGGATGAATTGATGACATTTTGGGGTGGATCCAGGGATTTCTTTTCAATTGAGAGTTATTTTTTTATTAAATTTTGGGATTTTTTCCCCTCTCAATTGAAAAAGAATCCCTGGCTCTACCTCAAAATTACATCAATTCGTCCTTAGCCAATGGTCCACCATTCGACAAATTGTCATTGGAATTCATTGAGAACTTTTGGAAATATTGTTGGGACAAAAGTGATTTTACACAAAACTGATATTTGCTTAAAAAAAACAATTTTGTATTGATTTTTTATATGATATAATACATATATACAATGATTTTAATAATATAATGAATTTATAACAATGAATGTAACTTTATAACAAGGAATGTAAATTGTTCCAATTTTGATAACCTTTGCTTAATGTTATCAGCCGGTTATTGTTATAAAAGACCCTGTACCAAAGTGGGCTTCCTCTGTAGTAAACATTTGCTCTATAATGCATTGGAAAAAAATTTCCATTTTAATCTTAAATTCATGAACTGTTTGAAACCACTCCTAAACACAGTGGAACTCTTCAATGAATTGAATAAAGAAAATGGGACTCTTTTGTGAATTGAATAAAAAAGTTTTAAAAATTTACCTTAAATTGCAAGGAAATAATTTTGATCAGAAGTTATTCCCTTGATTTCAGATTTAAATTTTTTTATATGAATTTAAGAGTTGAAGATTTATGAAATAATGTTCTCTTCCGCTTCCAGGTAGCAGTAACACCTACAGTTGGCCCCAGCATGCCTACGGACTTTCTTCTACCTAGTACTTCTGAATCTCCACTACCTTCCCGATCACTTGGAAACACAAACCCAACTGCTCCCCCTAATCCGTCAGCAATTGTGCTGCCGCCACTGACTGCAGAATCTCAATCCCCACTTAGTGCAGTGACAGTTCTTCCATTGTCTTCAGTGACCCTGATCCCACAAACTGCCAATAGCTCCAATGTACAAACTGTAAATATAAACAATCAACTGGCTGTAGGCAGACACATTGTGCACAGCTATCCCCATCGGAACGGGATCAGCCTTAAAAGAAATGTGATATCAAAGAGCAGGACGAGGTTGTCACCAAAGGGCAAGAAAGAGGAGACCATCACCTCTATCCTGAATATGGCCATGGGTAAAAAGAATCAACAGATTGTGGCCTCTCCGATTGTAGTTAGTACAGAGACGTCTTCCCCCAAATCTGTCACTGCCGTCAAGTTGCAGTGTGCCCCTGAAACTGTTGAAAGGTGGACAAAGTAAGTTGTATTCTATTATGCTTGTATTTTTAATTGCATATTGCATTACAATTACCTTATTTGACATCATATAAGAACCTCCCCCCCCATTTTTTTTTTTTTTTTTTTTTTTTTTTTTTTTTTTTAAAGAAAAATAACTCAATAGGTAAATGTAACCTTCGTTGTCGAGCCCCATTTTGGCAAGAACTTTAGGAAGAGTTAAAAAAAACTGGGTGATAAATGAGAAGAATTCAAGGAAATGCGTTTTTTCTTAACTCTTAAATTCATACACTGCTTGTAATTGTCAGTGGAACTCTTCTGTGAATTGAATTAAACACATTTTTTTAAAATTCACCAAATGATCAAAGGGAGATAATTTTAATAAGTTATTTCCCTTGAAATTGCATTCTATTTTCTTTGTATGAATTTAAGAGTTAATATTCCCTGCTGAATGGGGTGGGGGGTGTCTTATATGCCATCAAATACGATACTTGGTATTAACTTCCTGTATAATCAGTGAACTTTATTGGTTTATTTTATTTTGATCCATTTTTAATATTATATTTACTGTATTTCTCATATTACACACACTTCTTTTTTCCAAGATTTTGCTTAAAAAAATCACCCAGTGCATGGTAGGCTTTTGAGGTGACTGGTACCCATACACGCCGCTGTTTGCCAAAATGGTCTCTAGATACACTGATATATCATATTATAAGGTTAAGTCCAAAAGCTAAATAAATGGGCCTAAAAGTCGAGTATAAAATATAGTTTCAGCTATAAGAGGTAAAAATCGACAATTGACCGTTCCACAGTTATGGTGAATGTTTTCGCAGGGGGAGGGCTTGTTTGCTATTTGAGTTATTATTCCTCAGTCAGGGTGGATATGATGTATGGGTGTAAGTCCAAAATCACCTGGAACTCAATAAGAGTCTATTATTAAATACAGTTTCAGCTCGTATAGTATTTATCACTTTTATCTAGTGGGACATTCAGTATTTAGTATGAAATGAAATTCAGTTTTATATTATTTTTAGATTATGATTTTAAAAAAAAAATTTAAAAAATACTGTATTTCTGTGAGCATCTGTGCTTTACTCTCAAGATATTAGAAAAGCCTAAGAGAGCTCGTAAGGGTGCTACTCTTAGCATAAGACTGGTAGACATAGTTTATTTTTTTGGACTGGGAACACAATTTATTATTTCCTGAGGTTACAACTGGACTTTCTTGAATAAATTATAAATTCATTTAAGGTGCTCAGTTTTATTAGAAACTGGTAAAATCAACATAGTTTTTTTCAATTTTTAAGTTGGTCTGGCAGGCTATGTATGGGTCACATGTAAAGGCTGCACCAATGGAGCTTGAGGGCTAAAAATTTAAACATTTACTCCTTATTATGTCTAGAAAAAACTTTTTTTTTTTGTTTTTTAAATTTCACTATTCCCCATCTTAAGATTTTACTTTCTTGCCTACTGTTATATTGTGTTGAAAAAACTAATCTTACTTTTGTTTTTTTGGAAAATTCACCCCAAAATAAGTTTTTAAGGTGGTGTTCAATTTACAATGTAAGTTCATGCTAAATTGATTCCTTAGTTTGTCTCTGGCAATGTTCACGCTTGTTTTCTGAAAATTCAGACTTTTTAGTGATCACCGCCAACAAAAGGCGAGAGAAGTAACTTATTCATTGATCACTCCTTTTTCCAACATTTTAATTGATCACCCCCAACACAGCATATGGGTGGTGGTGATTCATAATTTCCCTTGGAATGCTAGTTCCTTTTTAAAATGGGTTTCTCATAGTGATGTTCGATCGGTTTCTATTGAATGAGTAGCCAGACCTGTTCATTTCTTTTAAATCTTGCTCATCCATTTGTTGTGTATGGCTGTTTTTATGTTTCTATTCAATTCGAAAGATTTCTGTTACTCTCTGTAGTGAGGAAATAGAATTTTTAATATTTTTTTAAAAACTGGGCAAAAAGGTAACTGATTTCCCCACATTTACAAAGAAGGTTAAATGTAACGTTCATCTTTTTTATAAAGTTAACATTTTTTCCCCAGAATTATGGATAAGTTAATCCTTGACACCACCAAAGATCATGGAACCATTTCTCAGGTTTTTGAATTTTTATCCACAAGGATACAAGGCAAAACACCTGATGAGGTAAGGATAATTAATTTTCTTATTTAATTATACACATCCCTATGTACATAGATTTATATACTGTATTTGTTTGTGTCCAATGCAATATCATGTATAATGCAATACCCAATTTTTAACTGTAAAATGTATGAATATATTAATTACCGCTACCCACAACACTGGTTTATTGCTGGGTGGTTTAGGTTATTCATGTGTTCTGACATTTATATGTATTTATGTATCTGGACTTATCCCTGCCCATCCCTAACAGTTCATAGTAGAAACCTGAAATTTTGTGGCCACACTGCCCTCAATGTGTAGGGAAACATTACATATTAATTTGGTTTTTAAAAAATAAAAAAATTTAAAAAAATGTAAGTCTCTGCCATTCTTTTTTTTTTTTTTTTAATTTTTAAAAAAAAATTCAGCCCTTTTATGGGGGTCACAACACAATCTTTTAATTGATTACCCCCCAACACAGCATATATGGGTGGCAGTGATTCAGAATTTCCCTGGGAATGCTAGTTTTGTTTTTGTGTATAATGCAATCTCCACTTAATTTGCACAGCATGTCTGTTTATTGAGTGGCACCACTGTACACAGCAGTTACTTTGTTGATACAAATAAACAAAATAGCCAAAATATTAGATGTGTCTGTAATGTGAACATTCTGATACAACATTTCTTGCGTTGTACATAATTATTGATTATATACTGTATAAATACAATATATATGATAATCACATGACATTGTATATGAGTATCATTTATACTGCATAAGTAAATTATATACGACTAGCATATGACAGGATTATATATGTACGGATCAACATTTCTGTCTAGGATCAAACAGTCACTTCCCAGTTTAGTATTTGTGCACTCATTGAAAAGTGTTACATACACACAGCTTTTTATATATATACGTATATAATATAATAAGTTTAAGGAGTTCTCATGACAAATTTGTTTCACACTTATTAGTGAATCTTGAGGTGAGCACCTGAAGATTCACTGATAAGTGTGAAACAAATTTGTTGCAAGGACTCCATAAACTTATTATATTATACAAGCTCTATTTAATAAATATTGAGCACTATTATTATAAATATCACATAATATCTTATTATTATCACAATGGGTGTATATACATATATATATTGCATAATCACATGCTATATAATATTGCATAATCACATGCTATATATTGCATAATCACATGCTATATATATTGCATAATCACATGATATATATATGTTGCATAATCACATGATATATATATATTGCATAATCGCATTAGTTATCATTACAGCATTCTACTAACAAATGTTTTTCAGTCAAGTTTACCATAGAAGACGTGACAAAAAATAAATTCAAGGGCAATAACTTTTTTGTCTTCATTGTTGGATCCCAGTATTATATCAGTACTGAAAAAGGAAATGCATCCAAGAGAGACATGTATCCATTCCTGTTTAGTATTTGTTAGATTACTGTAAGTAATGCTGCCTAGAGAATAAACATATTCTCCTTTATTGTCAATGCACTTGTCGCTTATCTATTAATCACATAGATCGACCATTATACACTGAAAATTTCAGATCAAAATTCAGTCATGCTATGGCCTTTTTGATCCACTCGTGTATATGATTATGAAATTCTCTTCATATGCTGACTATAAAGAATGCTCTACACTTTCCATTTTGTTTCTGTAGACTTCTTCATACAACAGTAACTATCCAATATTGAATAGTTTTTTTAAAATAAGTTTTTGATATTTGCTTTGGTATTCAATTTTGTTTTGAAAAATGTGAATACATTATTTTGTTTTCAAATAGTTCTTCAGACGATTGAACTCCTTGTTGTTTGTGTTGTTAACATGACGTTTTGGCCAATCCATTCCTCGTCCTTCCTCAGGTGTAATATCTGAATGTGATGGGGTAAACAGAAGTTTTTAAATTCAAAGGAGTTACTTCTTATGACGTAGGATCCGGGTGTTTCTTTATCAATGAGGAGTTCAATTGTCTGAAGAACTATTTGAATGTTAATGACCCTTCTCAAAACTATAGAAAATGTTGTGTTAACACAAACTACAAGGAGTTCAATTGTCCGAAGAACTATTTGAATGTTAATGCCCCTTCTCAAAACTATAGAAAATATCATTATTTTGCTTGCTAAACATTTATGCTAGATTTTCATTATCTTTCAGATAAAAACCAGGTACACTGAATTGCTACAGTATTTGGAACGTCTCAAGAGATGAAACTGTGCAACCATCAAGTAAACGCTTGTTGCATTCATCTGAACTGAAGAGAAAGAGAGTAAAAAAAAAAAAAAGAGAAAAGAACAATACCCATTCTCTTTCTAGGTACTGCCACCTCCAAATGTGTTCCTTATTGCGACAAACCCAATTCTCTCTCACTGTTATAACTTATTGGTACTAACATTCTGCCAACAACTGTTTTTCACCCAACCTTGCTTCAAAAGGCCTTAATGAGAGTCCTGTTACCTCGGTTTAACACCTCTTAGCCTGTTGCATCATTCCATTTGGTGGTTTGGTTGTTGCGATTGTTCTTGGAGGGAGAAAACTCAAAACTGCACCCTCATCCTCTCCCATTGAGTCCCTTGCCCAGCCAGTTCATTTTTTTTTTTTTGTGAATTCAGCCATTTCATTCTTTTCAGTTTCAGTATTTATAACATGACAGATGGCCTCCACGGAAAGTATTCATCCATTTAGCATTTACAAAAAAAAATAGCCTACCTATATCAATGGCCACTTAGTCCCCTCCAAATTACTCCCCTTGGTACCTCACACACTTATCACAGCATCCCTTCCATTTGTTTTTTTTAAGCAGTCTGCAAAGTCCTATTTCGGGATTGCCAACACTTGCCTTGTCGCATTCTCCTTAATCTCAACCACAGTCTGAAATCAGCTCCCTTTCAACAGCAATTTTAGCTTTGGGAAAAACCAGAAGTTGCAGGGAGCCAAATCTGGACTTTAGGGAGCTGAAAGACCTGGGTGATGCAATGTTTTGCCAAAAAAAACAATCTACACAAGACGTGTGGAATGACTTGCTCAGTCATTGTGAATGCGACGGTCACACATTACACAAGCTCACTCAATGTTGTCCCACTGCCGACTGAGTAACCAATGGGTTGTCTGTTCACGCATGAGCAGTAAGGTTCTCTCAGATTGGTTGCCAAGTTACATCGATATATTCAAAATTGATTTTTGAATCGATATATTCAAAATGGCTGGATACTTTCTAGACAGACATCATCGTATATTCACTGTTGATTGATAAAATTTAGAAAAAGGCTATAAATATTTTGACTGCATCTTTAGGATTTTAGAGAATGGAGACACAACTTAGTATGTGCAAAAGTTAGCAGCTTAACTTTTAACTTAAAGGATAGAAAATCTGAAAAAAATGTTCGACTTTTATTATATCATCATGGTAAATACTTGAAGCTTTTAAATTTTATGTCACAACAGGTGAATCAGGAGAGGCTAACTTTTCAAATTACATCTTGAAGGTTTGGTCATAATTTAATTTAATTTCAAAGCATTAAAAATCATGAAAAATTGCCAGAATCAAAATGTCATACCTCCTTTACAGAGAAGCTAATATTGACTGAGGAGAGCAATTTGGATTTTGAAAACCTACGGTTTTTAGTTTAGGTCCTCTCATGCTACAACTGGTTTGTCTTCATTTTGAACAATCCATGGCAGTATCTTGCATGTTCCCTCAGGTTAGTCCAATTCTCTGAAGGTCTTCGTTGAATGTTGAGCACCAGGTTTTTCTTGGTCTACCTCTCTTTATCCTCCTACCTGCTGGAATCCACCTCATTACAAGCATTGCGATTTTCTGACATGTATTGGATGTGTCCAGCCAGCTTCACACGTCTTTCTGTGTTAGTATCGGTGAGCAGTTTATACTCACTTCTTCTGAGTACTTATTTTAATTCTGTCTTTGTATGTGATTTTGAGAATTTATCTGAGTCATCTTTGTTGGAAAACCTTGAGCTTTTTCATCATCTTTGTAGTCATTTTCCATGTTTCCCCTGCATCGATTATTGTGGGGAATGACAATGCTATTGAAATGGTTATGGCTGACCAAGCATCTTTCGGGCACTGAAATACTCCAGAGGCTTTTCCAAGTCTGCAGTTGACATCTAATTCAGTGAATCCCTCATTGGATATTATGCTTCCCAAGTATATAAACTGACTTCTTCAACTGGTTCTGCTGCGATATTCACTGTTTGGTTTGTTCTTTCTCAAACTTGCATGATTTTCTTTTTTTTCCTTACTGATTCTGAGTCCAATTTTTGTTGCTGTTTCTTCAAGATATCTGGTCATTGTTTGCAGCCGGGTTATGCTGGTTCCCAGAAGAGCTAGATCAGCAAAATCCGGGTCTGTTAGCATCCTGGAGCCCTTCCACTGGATGCCCTGGTCATGATGGTCCATTGCCTTATTTATCATAAAATCAATGGCCAATGCAAACAACATTGCCTTACACCTGTTTGGATTTGGGAAAAGTCTGTATTTTCACACATAGATTTAATACAGCAGCTTGATCCAAATGTTTTTGAACACTTTAGCAGACCTGACTGGTATGCCATTAACTTGCAAGATTTTCCAAAGTGTTTCCTTATGAATGCTGTCAAAGGCCTTCTTGAAGTCAATAAAGTTGACCATGAGTGGTGCACTGAATTCCAGGCAATGCTCAATTGGATATCAGCTTGCCAGAGCTTTATTTGCAGCCTCATTGAGTACTATTCCAATGTTATGTATATGCTGGTTTTCATGGCATGAGTACAGCACTCAGATGTTCATTTTTCCAATTCCGATCCATCTCAGTTCACTTATATCCATTTATGCTGATCTTGTAGTTTGTCTATTGAGTTAGCAATTTCTATTATTTATTCTTCTTAGATGAATTATTGTAACTCATTATTTTATTTTACTTCTTTTTACCATCATCTTAAATTTTTTTTTTTATTATTTCTGATCACGCTGTTTACTTGTAGCCGTATGACACGCCCAAGTCTAAGTTGTGAAAAAAAAACGACTTAAAAAAAAAAGATTAAGATGAAGGTAAAGAGTAGAAAAGATTAATAACATAATGGGTTACATTTGAGTTAGCTTTCAACGCTGATACAGTGTCTGCACATTGCAAGTGGATATTGTTGTCATGTGTTTATTGGGCTACAAATCGAGGACTGGACTTCCTTCGGCTTTGATCAGGCCCAATGTTGATTTTTTTTTTTTGCCTTCTTTGCTGTGCATTGATTGAGATTTGTTCATTGGAAAATTATTTATTGTTTTGGGGGTTTTTTTTTAGCAATTTGGGGTTTTTATGGAGCTGTCATGCTGGCCTAACAGTACTCAACCCTTCCCATTTCTCAATTGAGCTTGGGACCGCCTATGGCTGGGTTGGTGTAGGTAATAAGGTGTAATGTAAAGAAACAAGTTTAATTGGATTGTTGACACTTGATTTTTATATTGCGTTGGTTTTTATTGTTTTGCTTTGTATGTTCAGCGATTATGTTCTGGTGTTCTCACATTGATATTCCTAATACTAACTTTTTTGTCCTATCCTGTAGGCCAGTGTAGGGTCATTGGGGCACCACAGATGATTTCATCATGGGTCTGTTAAGAGCGAAATAGCATGATGGTGCCCATCCCTCTTCCGGCTTGTTTGGAATCGGAATTGTCCATCTTCTTGACTGGTTACTAACCATAGCTCAGAGAGCCTAGTCTGTTCTACAATTTATCCATAGCGGGGGGAGACGTGATGGATTCATGCCATTCCCAAGGGTATTAGTGCAAAGTGAATGCAGATTATCTCAGTTGGGGGTTGAACTTGGCTTACCGATTCCATTTTCCGTGCCATTAACCATTTGGCCACTTTGCACCTCCCCATATATTTCACATACTATGTCTGAAGATCCATCGTGAAATGTATGCCTTGACTGGCCAAGAAGATTTGAAGACAGTTCTGTTGGGAACAGTTATTTGATGAATATCGCAAATGAAAATGCTGGGAACCTTTGTTTTCGTGATTAGTGTTACATCTCAGAGAAAAAAACAAAAAGCAAAGACTTCCAATGATGCCTCGAGAGTGTCTCTCTCATGTAATATATGTAAATGTTTAATTTGTCAACATATATTTGTGTATGCAATCGAGTGGACATAGAAATTAATTATCATAGGTAATCGTATCATTATCATACACTGATTTACTCTGACTTTCTCATCTTAGTTGTCATTTGGAAAGGCATGAACCCATCTCTTCTCCTCCAGCTATGGATGGAATAACAGAACAGACTGGGCTTTGTAACCTTGGTTGGCAACCAGTCTAAAAGACAACTCTTAATTCAAAACAAGCTATGGGTCAAAATAGCAAAAAGAGTTGTGGGTGGGGCTTGCAGTCTCACCCTGTAAAAACCCACTTGCCAAAGATGATCAGTGCACAAACTGAAGGACTGATTAGATCCAGATCAATGTTTTCAGATTTTAATTCTTCTCACATTTTTTAGTGTATTTAGATTCTGCCTCGGTGTAATTTGTTTAAAGACAAAGCCGTTTTCTTTCCAAAGAGAAGCAAGTTTGGACATAAATGCTCATGCAGATCAGTTGCCTCGAGAGTGGAGTAAAAAATCTTTTGGGCCATTCAGTCAAAGACTGAATGTAATGCTTATTCAATTGAAATGATTGACTTTGTACCATCAATTTTATTCAGGCCTTCTAGTATTCATTTTTAAATGCCACAAACAAGGAAATTCACTTAGCCATAATGTGGTGTCTCAATAAATTAATATGTAAATTCTGAAGAAACCTCAAGTATAATGATGAAATTTCCCCCCCCCCACCCAAAGCATTGGTCAGTTGAATTCTGTTCCTGAATAGTTTGTTGTTTTTGTATACATTTGATACTGATTTCTGCAACTATGTTCTGTCAAAATTCTATTTTCAAAATTTCCAAGAAACATTTTATTATTATAATGATGTAAAAAAACACTTTTTGAATAGACAAAAATACATTTTGATCATCTAAAACGTTAAAATAATATTAGCTTTCATCCTGTAGGTATTTCACCTAATACTTTCGAGACTCCTTGGACATATACATATATCCTGAAGTTTCTATGACTGCTGGGATATATATGTCATGGAAATCTCTCTTAATTTTAATTAAGGCATTAAACACCTTAATAGGTTAGTCCTGAAAAGGCTGGACAAATTCATGTATTACATACTTAAAATAATATAATATAATAATAATGATTTCTTGTTTTGGTTGTAAAATTAACCTTCAACATTAACCTTCAACAATAACCTTCAACATTAACTTTGATCGATTCTCTTAATCGTGTTTCGGTTGTTATGATCTGCAGTCATCCCCAGGTAAAATATTTGTATGCTCTTTTCTATAATTCACAAATCAGTCCTAATTTAATGGAAGTTGGTAACGCACTTGTCTTGGCTTTTCCAACACATTTCAGTCAATTCTTTTTCACTTATCACAGGGTATCATTTTCATTTTCACCTTTCACTTAAACAGCGAGTGCAGAAGTGAAAGAAAATAATTTCTTCAATTGAGAATCCGGTTCCAGACAGTTCAAATATAATTTTAAAAAATTGTTCAAGCAATCACAAATGACTAAAACTTATTTTCATGAATAGATGATGCTAGTTACTTGCCCTGTCTTTTTTTTTTTTT
>VCCN01002736.1:2441920-2453974 GCA_006491835.1 Architeuthis dux | reverse complement strand
TAAGGGTGAACGTTGAGCTAAGGGAGACGTTGGGTGATTTCTTTTCGATTGTGAGATATTTTTATTATTCTGCATGAAAAGATGTTAAAAACGAACAGTTAATAAAAATGCTAAATTTCAATTTCAAGGGAAATCACTCAATATTTGTACATATTGTGATAATTGCTTTCTCTTCCCTGTCTTTTAATATTTTATTTTCATTCAGTTTTTAGCTATGGAACGACATTAGGAGAGGTATGCGCTCTCTGAGCGCTTTCTATTGATTGATTTGTTCAGCGGCTTATCAACCCTTGATGGGTCATTTAATGCTGAAATCAGTTTAGAATTTTTTTTAAATAGAGTCTTGCGACTTTGGTGAAAGATTTTTTTTTTAAAAACTAGAGTCTTGCGATTTTGGTGAAAGAACAGGTGGCCCCTGGTTGGCGGGGTCCTACTGCAGTCGATGCATTCTAGGCCCCAGCCGACAGGGCCGGGCCCCTGTTTGGGGGGGTCTTACCTCTCTGCAGGAGGATGCAGTCGGCATATTCTAGGCCCCAGCCGACAGCGCCGGGCCCCTGTTGGTGGGGAGGTCTTACCCCTCTGCAGGGTGGATGCAGTTGGAGTATTCTAGGCCCCAGCCGACAAGGCCCTGAGTGCTTTCTAGTTGTGTTTTTGCTGATGATGATATCACTAATATTATGTTGTTGACATTGAAGAAGAACCGTACTAATCTAATGCGTAAAAAGACCTGATTAGTTATTTAGAATGCTTTATTGATTTAGAGAGATAATGATTAGGTTGATGATATTATTCTTTATGGGGGAACTTAAAGGCTGTTTGAGAGCAAAATCTTGTTTAAATTAACAAGTTCCGTTTTTGTAGCTGCTTTCAAATTAGCATCTTGTGAATATTTAGGAGACTGGAATTAACCCAGAGCCAGTTTAAAAGGGAAATATTCTCATTAATCTTTAACATTAGAGTGAATTTGAAGTTTTTATTGGAAAATTGATGGCGGTTTTATTAGAAAACTGCTGGCAGTTATGCCACAACCCTATTTTAAAAGCAGGTACACAAATTCATCGTCTTCATTGCAATGCAATAAAAATCTGTTTACAAGTTCAAATGAAGGAGAAAAATGATTTGGTGATGTTAAAGGTCAAAGTTTAGATGTTTGTGATGAAAGAAAGATAATACTATTTTTTAGTGAGTTATCTCCCTTAGTTGTGATTTTGATACATTGTTCAATGATTGAATACAAGTTTGTCTATATTTGTAGGGAATTAGTTTAAGTACTTTTCTCTTATAAACAAGTATTAGAAACCATCAACCAAAACTGTTGGCATAGGTTTCTTCAGTTTTCAAGTTGGGCTGGCTGGCTATGTATATGTATGTATGTGTGATGACTTGGGCTTTGAAGGAAGTCACAAAGTCAAGCAATATATATGAAAGAGAACCTACCTTTTTTTCTATGTAGTTTCTTCTTAGTATTAGCTTTAGTTAGTGGCATTAGTACTGGTTAGTAATTGAGAAGATAGGGAGGAAAAATAGAATAGAGTGTGGTTAGCATTTGACGATTCAAGCTTGGCAACTTGAGACACTGAGGTTGACCCCAAGGTCAACTGTCTAGCAAGGCAGGAAGTGTTTCTAAAAATAGCACAAGCCAACTCCTGTTGTTCAGAGGTCATGACAGTATGTATCATGTATACAGGTCACTCCAATGGAGATAGCGGGCTGACGATTTAAACATTTACTCGTCATTATGTCTAAAAAAACCCATTTGTTTTTTTATTTTTGAAAATTCCCCACATAATAGGTTTTTAGTGGGAGATTCAATTCACAATGTAAGTGTATTCTTAATGGGTCTCTTAGTTTGTGCCCGACAGTGTTCACGCTTTGTTGTTGAAAATTCAGACTTTTTAGTGATCAGTGCCCAACAAAAGGCAAGATAAGTAACTTATTCATTGATCATCCTTTGTTTTTCCAATTTTTAAATTGATCACCCCCAACACGGCATGCTGCCAAAAGACTTCGGTCATGTGATGGTTTCTATTGAGTGACTAATTCTTCTTTCTTTTCCTTGGCTATAATTTATAACAGAATATTACAAGTATCACCTAACAGACCAGTGATAAGTATATTTTGCACTGACATTTGAAAAATATTGATTAATTGATAAAAAAACTTTACTTTAGAATGAACCCAGAACCCAAACACATTTGCTTTGTGCAGTGTAGCAATTGCCGACAAGTAAAAATGGAATTGACCACTTCAAAGATACTTGGCATCAAATATACTTTTATTAACTCTTAGATTCATAGACCGCTTATAACTGCTCTGGAACTCTTCAATGAATGAAATTTAAAAAAATGGAAATCTTTTGTGAATTGAATTAAAGAAAAATGAAAAATATTTACCAAAGAGTGCAAGATAAGTAACTCTCCTTGAATTACTATTTGAATTCCCTAGTATAAACTAATAATAAGTCCATCTTTTTGATGAGACCAAATGGAACTATATGCGCAGATCACTTTAACATCCTCCTCACTAGACCGGTTTAAGGGGAAGGACGTTTAATTGCAAAAAAATAACTAGGGTGAACGAATGGCTGACAACACATTCCCAGCTGTCATTCTTCCTGTGCTTGTTGAGGCCCCGTTGCCAGCTATTCACTGGTTACAACAAAGCAGCCTTTTAAAGTATGAAGCTAAGTTTTTAAAGGACGACCTACACCAGGTGTCAGTAACCTTTTCAACCTGAAAATCCATTTTTAGCTAAAAAAAAAAAAAAAAATTGAGACTATCAGTCGCATAATTTATCATAAACAAAAATATATACAAGAAAACATGAATTTAGTTAACTTTTTTCTTACTCAATGCGATTTTTTGCTTTGAATCTTATCTGAAATTATGTCCGGGTCATAAGTTGTGGCTTTTATTTTAATACAATAATATATTTGTTTGTTCATAATATACAAAAAAACTTCTTTCAGAATGCCTAAGAGCCACCCGAGATAGGTTAAAGAGCTGCATGCGTCTCTGGAGCTTCAGGTTCCCAACCCCTGACCTATACGAATTTATGTGGCATGACAGGTTTGGTAAAATGTGCATTTAAAAAAAATAATGTATTCTTCTGAATGAACACTATCTTTAACTTTGTCAATAAAATAAATCATTTCTCCTCCTTTGACTGATTTGGGGAGGGAATATGTTAAATTGCCAAAACTTAAGGGGGGGGGGTTGATGTTCAAATGGCCACTTCAGGGAGTAGAATGTTGAAGTGATCCATATGTGTATAGCTTTGTGTAAAAACTCAACTTAATCATATTAAGTGCCCGATAGTTCATATTTGCCAAAACTTCAAACTAATATGTGATATTATTTTCCCACACATAGCCATGTGCCATACTAAGCTAAGCTTAGTGAATATCAAATTGAAATGTCACATATTAGAAACCATGAACCAAAACTGTCATATAGGTTTCTCCAGTTTTTAACTTGGTCTGGCTGGCCGGCTATGTATGTATGTATGTATGTATCACGCATACAGGCCGCACCAATGCAGCTAGAGAGCTGGACATTTAAACATTTACTCCTTATTATGTCTAGATAAAAATGTTTTTTTTTGGGGGGGGTTCAATTTACAATGTAAGTTTATGCTAAATTGGTCCCTTAGTTTGTGACCGGAGGCATTCAGGCTTGTTTTTTTGAAAATTTGGAGTTTCTTTAGTGATCACTGGCAAACAAAAGGTGAGAGAAGTAACATACATTGATCACCCCATTTTTTAATTGATCACCCCAACATGGCATGCTGCCAAAATTGGTCACATGACAGTTTCTATTAAGTGACTAACCAGACCTGTTAGTTTGATATTTAGTATGGCACGTGGCCAATTAGAGGAAAATACAGCAATGAAGATTGTGTTACTCAAATCTTCCAAGCAGGGAGGGCCTGCCTGCTTTCCTACCTTAAAAATCAGCATTTGAAATCAAGGCCTTTATTTGGGCCTGAATACTGAAATATGCAACTACCTCAACCACCGAGCAGGCTTGTGTGATATTTTCATCTACTTATTTTTTGTGGTGGATTTTTTCCTTCTGGATGAGTTGTTGCTAATGAGCCTCACCAATCCAACATGGATAAAGCAATCTGTCTGTTTAGAAATCTGTGCGAATTCTGTGAGATTTTGCAGTCAGTCATCTGGGCATAACCGGCCATCTGTAAAATCCTTAGATTTTCTTTGGAACCGGTCGAGGCTTTCTTCCAACTGAATTCATTAAATATTTATGAAGACAGAAAAACAAGTAGAGCAATAATCAGACCAGGGACCGAGGATGTAATCAACTGGAATAAATTTACTCTCCACCAAAAAGATATTGTTTGGGGCCAAATGGAAAGCTTAATTAATGATTGCTATCTTTTAAAGAAGACCAGTGGTGGTATTTACTAAGCTTACCATAGTCCGGTACAAGGCCACAAGCGTAGAGTACTCAATAAGAATCAAACTCACTACATAGCAGTAATGGTCTTTTTGACTAGCTTGCTAATCATTACACCACAGCAAGGCTCCCAAAGCTTATTGATATTTATAAAGCTTACCATAGCACAGTACAATGCCAGATGGGAGGAAATTCAGATGAGGTAGATTGTGTTGTGCCAAGCTTTCAAGTGGGGAAGGCCTGTCCACTTTAAAAATCAGCATTGGAATCCTTGCTTTTACCTGGCTTTGAACACTGACCGCTGGCAATGAAGACAAGGAATCTGCTTGCTGCAAAGTATTAGAAACCGTCAACCAAAACTGACAACATAGGTTTCTCCAGTTTTTTGGTTGATCTGGCTGGCTGGCTATGTATCACTCATATAGGCTGCACCAATGGAATAGAGGGCTGAAAATTTAAACATTTACTCCTTATTATGTCTAGAAAAAACGTTTTTTTTCCACCCCCACCTCCAAAAATAGGTTTTTAGTGATGGGGTTAAAATTGCAATGGAAGTTTATGCTAAATTAATCCCTTAGTTTGTGTCCGGTGGCAATCACGCTGTTTTTTTTGAAAATTCACACTTCTTTAGTGATCACTGCCCAATAAAAGTCACGAGAAGTAATTTATTCATTGATCACCCCTTTTTTTCCAATTTTTTTTAATTGATCATCCCTAACTCGGCATGCTGCCAAAAAACGTTGGTCACGTGATGTTTTTATTGATTGACAAACCAGACCTGGCTTTTTAATATTGTAACTCCTGTGCAGGGTTTTTCTCATAAAAGAATTGATAAAAATAGAAAGTCTTCATTGTATGTTTAAACCGATTTTATTTTCATACAAATCAACAGATATGTACAACAGAATATTTAATAAATGTAATGTATAAATAAATGTGTTAAAATAAAATATCTTGCAAAAGAATAACCCTCTATCATAAAAGGAGTTATCTCGTCCATGGCACTGAGCTGATGACTTGCTAAAACAAGTTATCTCGCCCGTGGCTTTGGTCTGATGATTTGTTTGTGGCAGCAAACAGGTTAACCCTTAATGGGAGAAGTGACTATATATGATCACCTGAGGACCCGTCAGTCACAAGCAAATAGTGTAGCACAAGGACAACATAATCTTCACCAATGCAGTCTACAAGCTTTGCAAAGTACTTGAATAAAGAGAGAAACTGTTTTGGGGTATATCACACTCCATTAAATTAGCCTGTTTTTGGCCCCCACAATACAATTTTAAAATCAACCTGGTGTTTATTTTTTGTATCTATTTATATTATTGAATGTATATCTTTAATTCTATGTTGTATTTAACCTTCTACTTTAATTATTCATTTTTTTAATATTTTCTATTTTTGGTCACTTTTTGGGCAAGGCACCATATATGATCACTTCATCAGAAGGGTTTTTGCCCCTGTAAACAAACAAATTTCAGAAAACTTGCAACTGAAAATATCGTGTAATTAGGTCTAGTTTAACATACAAAAAGGTTGTTTTGATATCTAGAATATTTTAGGGGTGCCCTATAAAGGGTTAAATTATCATAAATGAAGAAAAACCTTGATTCACATCAATCAAAAACAATTTCCCCTATTTCTTCTAATATTGTTACTATGCCCATAAACATCAAGTACGGATGTCCTAATATGTTCTGCTTTCCACTCTGAATCTTAATTAGTAGCCTTTGTCACTAAATCATTTTTATCCAGAAAATGCATCATCAGTGGCTTGGAAGGGAACTCTGAATTCAAACCCAGTAAGGATGATTTAGCTAGGAGTTGATTGGCTGGCTTCTGTAAAAGCGTAAAAGGTGTAACAGCGTTTTGGCTGTAACTGCTTGGGCAGATAAGGTAATTATGGGAGAGTAGTTTACCCAAGTGTTCACTTAGACACTGTCTTCTCCATCAACCATCATTAGCTAGGAAAGTCCAACCCCTGAGAAAGAGGAATTGTTTAAAAAGCCTTTGGAAGAAAAGAATATTCCCAGTTAGTAAAATCGTCTTGAAGTTCTTCATAAGAACAGTGAATAATTTATTCGCTTGCTTTTTTCTATCTCTCTCTCTTTTCTGCCATTTCCCCTCTTTCTTTTACTCTCTTACGTTCTCTCTCTCTCTTTCTCTTTCTCTCTCTCTCTTGCGTTTCCCTCTCTCTCTCACTTTCTGGCATTTGTACTCTTTCACTCTCTTGTGTTGTCTCCTTCATTTCACTCTCTTGCATTTACCACCCTCTCTCAATCTCATGCGTTTTCCTCTCTTTTACTCTCTTGCGTTTTCCTTTCTCTCCCTCTTTCACTCTCTCACATTTCCCCCTCCCCTTAACTCTCTCACATTCCTCTCACTCTCTTGCATTTTCCCTCTCTCTCTCGCTCTAGTATTTTCCTCTCTCTCACTATCTCATGTTTTCCTCTCTCTCACTCTCTCATGTTTTCCTCTCTCTCACTCTTTATTCCCTCTCACTCTCTTGCGTTTTCCCCTCCCCTCTCTCTCTCTCTTTCAATCTCATGATTTTCCTCTCTTACACTCTCATGCATTTTCCCCTCTCTCTTTCACTCTCATGATTTCTCTCTCTCTCTTTCACTCTCTCGTACTTTCCCCCTCTCTTTCCCTTGTTTCTCCTATAACATTAGTCGGACACTGCACGTCTTTTACATGTCAGTTTTGTTGGACTTGATTACCTAATGCTTTCCCTTAATTTCGTAAACTTGATATTTTGAGTCCCCATCACAGATTTGTCGTTGTTTTCTGTTTGTTTGCTTTGAGGAATTCATTTTCAATTATTAGAGTGTTACGTAGTCAAAAATCAATTTTCTAAAATCATTTTATTAAAATAAAATTTAAAAAAATAATTCGTATCTTTTAATTTTTTTAATACCTAAAAATTTATTCTTCTGAGAAAAATTGATAAAATCAGAACTAATATATCTGGAATCAACTTATGGAAAATTCAATAACTCAATATAAAATTTATAAATTTATACAAAACAACGTTGATTTTTCACTTGATAAATTTAATGAAATCATATCGATCTATCAATCTCTGATTATTGGTATTCCGAGTCCAAATCATAAATTGATGGTTTTTGTTTGCCTTAAGACATTGGTAGCATCTATTATCCACAATTTCTGGATTTCCGGAGATATATGTAAATGGATATTGATCTTATTATCGATTTGTTCCCTATTATTGATTTACATTATTTTAGTACTAAAGTGCTGTCCGTATTATGGCAGTGTTTTAATGGATGTAGGAAAAAGGTCACAGGAAAAAAAGTCACAGAAGAAAAAAGTCGCAGAACTCATGATAAATTATTGAATGTGTTATTGAATCTTTGTGGAAATGGGCAACATATAAAACTTATTTTATTACTATAAATTAAATAAAAAGAACGCCTTCGCAAATTATGTTTTGCTCAACGGGAGGACAACATTTATTTATTACAATATAACTTGCTTTATTACTATAGATTAAATGCGGCTTTTTTCTCCTGTGACTTTTATTGACGAAGAAAAAACATTTATGATGGAAGCACTTAATCTAAGAAGATTGGACAACGTAAGACGATAATCTCTTGTGTGAAACTCTGAAATGTTTATTTATAATTATTCCACAAGTGTGAGATAAATATGACAAAAAAACTGTGTTAATAACATCCCACGTTGGGAATATAAGAAAGAAGACAATTCGCCATAAAAACAAAACTCAAAGAACACTGTAAAGCCATAATCTAAGACAAGGGTCGGCAACCTCCAACCCGCAGGCAGGTCCGGCCCGTGAGCAAATATCGGTATTTGGCACGGGAATGATTTTTCTCCAATTCTGGGTGTTTCTCGCAATTACATTGATGTATCATATTACACTGGCTCCCGGTTCCATTTAGTTCAAAATCAAAATAGTTTATCAACTGGTGACTGTGAGCTAATTTAACGGCTACTGTCCAGCTAGTGAACTTTAAAAGCTGATCAGATAAAAAAAAAGAAGCTCCGATGGATCATGTTACACTGTCGCCAATTTCCATTTCGTTCTACAGTGGATAGTGTAACGGATACATATCATACCTTTAAATTGTGAACCCAAATAAGATTACAATCTGGGCTCAGGTAAAAACAAAAACCACACATTTGAACACCAAAGTTCAGAATTTCCGTAACCTATTTTTCTGCCCACAAGTGCTTCGCAGATAACTAACTACGTGAAAATATCCACTTGAATTGTAACTCGATACGCATTGCAAACTAAATGTCAGAGAGAAGACTAGTACTTTGTCTATCCTAATTAACTTTAGAAAGGTGACAGGAACCAGACCGAAAAGCTAACGTTTCGACCATCCACACACCTTCCATACACCTTCTCCTATAAGAAGGCAACCACATTAGATCAGCGTCCAGTCCTAATTCTGTTGCCTAACAGAATGAGGGTTGTTCCAACATTTTACCAAGGCGTGCATCTTTCCTCCATTTCAAATTACGTACGTACGCATTCACACATACATACGACACAAGTCCTTTTCTGCATACACATAAATACATACGCATTTTTCATATGAATTATATGTACATTCTTTCTTACATACTTATATCTAACCAACTAAGTAAATGTCATTCTATTAGTAGTAAACGGGACTCTTTAAAAGTAATTCTCCTTCTTCTCTATAGATGACAACTAACCGTATTGATAAAATGCATTCTGTAATAAATATATTTCTTATTAAGTTTATATCTTGTATTTGGTGTTATCATTTCCTGTATGCAATTGCATTCGCTTTCACTTGCGTTCACAAGCTTGCATCCTACATGAATTATACCTTTTACTGCTGCAGGAAGAAACAGAAAAGATTCTTCGCGCACATAGTGAACCATAGCCTTTATATCTCTCTCTAAATCATCAGCGGCCAAACCCTTACTGATATTGCTACTACTACTGCTGGTATCAGCTTACTATTACATGGGCCATATTTATATAGTAAACGTTCTGTTTCCAACCTGTCAGATATTTTAATATTAATAATAACTTCGCTTATAATAGGCAAGAGATTTGCAAGGAACATTTTGGACTAATCGTCCCTTTTCTACGTCCGCCGTGGAGTAATGCTCCTCAGATTTGGTGGTTAAAAGACATGCTAGACTGACTCTGACAGTGAAGCGAACATATACATGTGCTACGGTACTTTTTGAATAACTGGCGTTATCGAAGAAACAAATTACAATGGCAATGAATGCAAAACGCTGGAAGGTAGACACTTGGAAACTGGATTATTTCTTCACCGAGCATGTTTGGAAACCAGTTAGTCTAATTTGACTAGAAAACGTTACTGTGAGAAAGATGACAAATATCAGGCGACATTACGAGACCCGCCATATTGGAAAGTTTAACTAGTTTACCGGGCAAGCAAGAAACATGGACGCTGAGCGACTGAAGATTAGTTTCAGAAAACAAACATCATTTTTTGCCAAGAAAAGCAATGAAAATGAAGGAAATACTCGTACCAGATACGAAGTCTCAAAACGCATTGCAGAAAAAAATGAAGCCTTTTACAGATACAAAGTTTATCAAAGAATGTTTACTGGCAGTGGTGGATATTGTTTGTCCTGAAAAGAAATCTTCATTTGCATCTATCAGCTTGTCTGCAAGAACGATCGCCCGGTGAGTTGAAGAAATTTCAGCAGCGGTAAAAGGTTACGTGGGTGACTGTGTACAGTAAACAAAAGAATCAACACATGAAAGACCCCACAACTGAAAAAATGGTATCGCCAGTGTCTTGTAAATGCACTTAGAAATTAGCATAATGTGTTAATCAACTCGTTATATGTAACGAGATTTTTTTTTAAGCCAGAAAAATATTGATGTTGCCTGCATCTAGAACTATTTGATGAATATTGTTGTGAAAGGCTGGTGTAGTAGGATGGAGATAACTCTGGTTTTCTCCACCTGGAGTTATGGCGCTTTGATTGAAGGAACGAAAAAAAAATGTAAACAAACGAATGAGGTTCTCGTTTGGACGAGATTTAAAAATTGGCGCGAGATAGACAAAGAAAAGATATAGGAAAATCTCGTTTCTTCGAGATTTGAAATTGGCACGGAGGAGACAGAAAAACGAGGAAGACAGCAGTGGGAGCCCCGTGAAAACGTGAGAAACACGATTCTACTTGCTCAGCTCAGCGAACGAAGACGTTGATAAAAAACGGTTAGTGTTTTCGGCGTGACTAATTTTGTAGGCTGCTTCCAGTAAAGAAGCCAGTCCTACGGACGATCGAGTTTTCTCCGAGGAAAATTAGGCCCTTCTTCTCTCTTTTTGCCTTTCTAAAGGACAGTTGGGCGCCACAATCTTTGAACATTTTGAACATTTGAGACCCACTTTTGATTTTCCTCAACCGGACTTTTTTTCTCCCCAGAATCTTCTTGTTTTGATATATAAACCACAATTTATTGCTTCACCAAACAAACAAAAACAGAAACATACCGAAACAAAATTTGCCGATTTAGCTCTTTGGGGGCTAAATCTAGCTCCTTTTTGGTGCAAGGGAGATAAATCGCGCATCTAGGGTTGTCAATTGATTTTTGGTAAATTAGTTGGTACAAAGTGTACGAGGTGCTCCCCCAAAGTCTGGGGAATGACCATGAAAAAGAATTATCTAACGTCTAGTGTTCACCGTCTCCTTCGAACTAGTCTCCTTGCCTGCTGTTTTGCAAACTGGCTTACAAAGGGTAGCTGCAAAAGTCCGTACTACACTCTGTTCGCAAAGCTGTTCAAATTTCCTGAACTTTTTGATAGCACTTCGTATAAATTTAGGAGTGACACGTTTGATATAGGATACATAACACAAACATAGCAAACATAGGCCAATATTTGGACAATATTTTACTATCCTACTTACGAAACACAAGAATTCTGTTATGGGCAGCGGCATAGCTGGAGATTGGCCCTCCGCAAAACAGTGGGGAAAGTTCGGGCAAAACAAGAAGAAAAAAAATCTAGCAGAGAAAGCAAAATGATTAACAAATTAACGATGATGGCAAATTAGCAAACTTTAATTAAAATTCATATTAATTAAAATTCATATCATAACGTGTATGCCCGTGCCGTCAACAATGAGAGCATATATGAAATTGATATATTGTTAAGTCCTTATTAGAAGCGAGTCTTTATTGACTACTGAAATGTTTTTGTCTAATTCATTACATTTTTATAGTTGGTGTAAAAGATTTACAGTTTCCCTTTCTGCGTGACTGGGTTGGGGAAGGTTGGAAGTTGTCTTTCTTTTTCCCCTTTAAACGACATTAGTGGCATTTTGGGCTGGGGTATGGGTGGGGGAAGGTCGGATGCTGTCTTTCTTTCTCCCCCTATCTGCGTTATTTATGAAGGTAATTCACGTATGTGTGTGTTTCTATTTTAACTTTCTTTCCTGCTTTTATTTTGTAGCCGTTTAAAACGATAAATTAAATTTAAATCAAAGTCCATAAAACAAATGGTGTTAATCGTTAAACAAATAAATTGTTGTTGATTTAAATAATTATTTTAAATACTTCTAGAAGTTAAAAATCAATAAATCAAAATAATTACCAAAATCTTCTTTAAAAGAAATTAAGTTACGCACA
>VCCN01002736.1:2297080-2307322 GCA_006491835.1 Architeuthis dux | reverse complement strand
TTTCGTCCATTTTGTTTTTAAAAGAATTCACTTTCAAATGAAAACAGAAAACATGACCATTTTAAAACTGTATTTTATTAGATTCAACTACAAAGGATATAAGACCAAATGAAAGCAGCAAACTTGTCATTATCTCGATGGTAGTTTCGCCATTGAAAAAAATAGTTTACGCCGTCCATGTTTTGAATTTAACGCAGAAAAGGTAGCTATCGCCACGATTTTAATAACAGGACAAGAAAAAAAAAACTCCTGATTATGATCTACGATTTGTTAATTTAAAGAATTCCTGGAGTTTCTCCGTTTAAAAAAACATTTTTGCATTTCCGTCTAGTCAGAAAATAATACTTTTATTTCCTAATATTCAAAGTTGGGGTTTGATGGTTTAACAAAACCTATCTTTGCTTTGTCATTTTTTCAACGTGGTAGGTAAATATAGATTTTTGTGTTAGGACTAAAACGCAAACTTTTACAGAAAAACTGATTCATGGTAAGTTTCTGTCTGAAATTATTTATTATGTTAACTATACTAACCTTTCTACAATAGACAGCCTGTAGAACAAGTGAAGTACAAAACCCCCCCATAGGAATAATACGGAATTTTTGAATCCTAATTTGTATTCTTCCTATTATTAATAATGTATGAACAGTTCTCTGAGATGTAAAGAATTACATTCATTATATAATAGGACTGCCATAAGGAAGTCGTTAGAAGCATTGTACTGTAGCATACGTTGACATTTGACTATCGTGTTGCTAGAAGTTTCGTCTAGAACACCTAATAGAAATAGCTTGCTTTCTCCGTGGTGTCACGCTTTTGGGTACAATTAATCGAATCTCTGTGAAAATCGTTCCCATAGATCGTTAAAAGTTGTCCCTTCTCTACACGAATATACATCCTAACACGCAATGAATCTTTCGTTTGCAGTATAGACACTTGTGTCAGACATAACATTTAATTAAAATACACACCCGCACACAAATGAATAGGAAATTTTAAAAAAAATGCCCAATGACTTTGTGCCTACTTTGAAAGTTAGGGTTGAGGGGTAAAAAGATAATCTCTAATTCAAATCAACCATTTTGTTAAACGCATTATATAGATTTTCTATACAGAGTGTCGCGTAAATATAATGTCCACAATATAAAAATAAGGCTGTGTATCGGAAATGTGCGCTTCTGGATTGATTTAAAATTGTAAACCTAATGGATTATCCAATTTTACAAAGATACAGCATGGAAATATTCGTGCACTAAAACATAATTAAAAGTTTTAAACCAGCGTACAACAAATTACAGGAATAATAACAAACTTATGTTATATTTTGTCTTTTGTGTGCTCATAGCTCAAAGCTCACTAATGCTTTTCACCCTGAATATAATCTAATTCAAGTAACGTGCGTTAGCTCTTGTTTGTTGAAAATTACAATGAGTCAATCTTGAAGAAAGATAACATTGTTACATGACTTTTCGATGGTTAGGAGAAAAATCAGATAAACCATGGAGTTTAATCCTATTTAGCATTTTGGAACGAGGGAAAAAAACGCGTTGGCGTTTGTAAACTGCTTCAGACGGCAGCATTCGTTATTTCCGTTTAGAGAATGTCTCTTCTGTTAAGTAAATTTAATTTCTCAATTTGTTTCTATCTTAAAAGTGAACAAGAATCTCAAATAAGATTTGTTATTCATAAGGAACATCGATTCTACTCGTCAAAGAAAGGGGGGCAAGTTAAAAAGTATGTTTACATTGACACTCTCAGGAGCGGATCCAGGGGGTCTTCCAGGGTCTTTTGGAAGACTCTCATAATTCTTCCGAAATCTTTTTAATTTATACTGTTTTCTGAGCATCTTCCGTGTTTTAAATCTTTTCGTCTCAACACATGACAACCTTCGAGTCACTCTGAATTTTTCAGTGATGCCCCTCGCCCCAATTTTAGAAGACGGTCAGCTCAACAGGTTGGATCCACCCGTGACACTGATGAAACTTGACAAGAAGATCCAATCTTCCTAAAACTGTTCTCCATTATATCCTGTGTGTGTGTGTGTTTTTTTCTTTTCTTTTCTCGTGCTATACCAGTTCGTTGAGCAATCAGAGTGAAGAGAAATAGTGTGACCTGGGAGAAAAGCTCCCTCGCTACTAAAATCATGTTCTTGACATCCAACAACACTCGGGAGCATGGATGTCTGTCAGCAGTCATAAAAGATTTTGTGGACAAATTGTTTTAACCGTACGCAGGATTCCTAATCATCTTTGATTATTTGATTCATTTTAAGCTTGAAAATATTAGGTTGTCTTGTAGAAACTTGACAGTTTGGAATAAATTAGATTTTATATTAACGCTTTGCACAGGAGGAAGATAGTTTAGGCCTCAGCTTATCAAAGTGCTTCTCTCGAGATTTGCTTAGCTTAGTCTGGCACAAGGCCACAAGTGAGGATGGCACTTGCTACTGTTGTAAATGGTCTACGAGACTAGCTTGCTTCTACCAAACAGCGAGGCGCCCAAACCCCGGCATGTTGTTATCTGGTCACGATATTGATAAGAATATATGATAATATTCAAACAAAAATACAGCGAAGAATATCCTGAGCTCAATAAACGTTTTTTGTTTTCTTCTTTAGATTGGGATTAATTGAAGAACGAATACAAAAAAAGCGGTAATTATATACTGACGTGGCGTAAAGTAGGTCACAGAGTGCATTGAACAAGCGTACACTATTTTGACCATTTAAAAAAACTAAAGGCTAAGTAAATTACGTAACAAATGAAAGCAGAAAACTGACCCTTTAAAACTGTATTTTAGTAAATTTAACTACAAAGGATACAATTTAAGATTAGCGGTTAGGGTTAGTGTGGTTTGAATTCTCGTTCGCGTGCCGTCCGAAATGGAACAAAAGATATGACGGAGTTGGGGGCTGATTCTGTGATGGTTAAAGGTTAACTCCCTTTAAGGGAAACTCTCGCAACTCTTTCTGTTATGTGGTAATTGATGAATCAGATGTACGGTTTGCGTCACTGAAATTTGAGTAACTTTTCGCCATAAAATTCGTGTCGATTACCAGCTTCTTTTGGCCATCTGAATTGCGTAAACGACTCAAGCTGTCGGAGGAGTAAATTCAGTCAGTAGCCCCCGTACGCTTTGGAAGACTCGGCACTGGACGAGTAGATTGGTTATTTCTGTTATAATTGCCTATTTAACCAGTTAGGTTAAGGTTATATAAGTCAATTACGGAACAAATGAAAGCAGAAAGCTCGTAATTATCGAGATAGTTGTTTCGCCACTGTAATTCCGAGTGATTTGTGTGGAACAGAGCTCTAGACGTACCAAACTGTCGCCGTAGTTTGTTATAACCTGGTCCACATATTGCCAATGTTCTGAATATGTAAAAACTGTGTCAAAACATGTCAAATAGTTTACGCCGTCCATACAAAAATGGCGACTTTACACCACGTCAATAGACAACCAAAAAAGCTACGCTATTCTATTAAGAATTAAGCAAATTTACATGCGTTCGCCGTTTGTTTACGTTTTATTTCTAAAATCGATTTTCTTTTCAACTATTAAAATGTAAGATTTGCCAAGAAAAGTCAATACGAGAGTCTTGTTCGAAGAAGAAACATCCTCGCTGTCTTTGCTTTCTCTGCTGGTGTGTTTACTTTGTAATTATTGTATAGTGATCTCCATTACTAAAACTTATTCTACGACATGGCAAATAGTATGCGGGAGAAGAGTTATCATTAGACATTTACTTACATAATGCATTATGTTAATAATTAGGAGGCTCTCGTTGGATTTTAAAGTTGGCTTTCATTTTAGCGGATGTATACCTTTTTATGTTGAAATAAGTATTGATAGTTTTTGTAATTATTCACGAAGGGTTGTTGTTTCGAAAGATTTTCCATGGTTAACCACAGCAATTCCAAGTTCTAACTACTTGTTGTGTGCTGTTAATAGGCAAATGGACAGTTTGATTATAACTGGATTGATCATTAACGTGGCCTTTAGCCACAAATCTTTATCCAACTGTAGTTGTTCTTTCTTTCAGATAAGAAAGTGTGCAGCTACAGGTTTAGCGTCTTCCGAGTTTTAAATCTTTTCGTCTTAACACTCAAGTCCTTCAGAATTTTTCAGTATGTCTCCCCACCGCCCCAATTTTAGAAGATGGTCAGCTCAACAGGTTGGATCCACCCGTGATACTGACGAAACTTGACAAAAAGATCCAATCTTCCTAAAACTTTTCTACATTATATCCTGTGTGTGTGTGTGTGTTTTTTTTTCTTTTTCTTTTCTCGTGCTATACCAGTTCGTTGAGCAATCAGAGTGAAGAAAAAGAAAGTGTGACCTGGGGAAAATGCTAGCTCGCTACTAAAATCATGTTCTTGACATCCAACAACACTCGGGAGCGTGGATGTCTGTCAGCAGTCATAAAAGATTTTGTGGATAAATTGTTTTAACCGTACGCAGGATTCATAATCATCTTTGATTATTTGATTCACTTTAAGCTTGAAAATATTAGGTTGTCTTGTAGAAACTTGACAGTTTGGAATAAATTAGATTTTATATTAACGCTTTGCACAGGAGGAAGATATATTTTAGGCTTGAACTCATCAAAGTGCTTCTGCTTAGCTTAATCTGGCACAAGGCCACAAGTGAGGGTGGCACTTGCTACGAAAGTACAGCGTTCCTATAAAGATCTGTCGTAAGCCTAAATGGCGTAAAACGAAAAAGCAATTGCTACTAATGTATATGGGGAAAGTATTTTCGAGCGCCCTCAATACGCCAAAATGGGGATGATGGTATGTTAGTCTGACTTGTCGGAGGTTGGGAAATACAGGAGACCGAGGAAGAAGGTCCGCGCTGCCTCTATAACGGCTCGCCACAAAACAAAGGCTTAACGCTATTTTCGCTTTTCAGATTTTTTTGCAAGAAGCGAAAAAGTGGCGTAAAGCGAACTTTCGGTAATCGGGGGAATACATGTATGTGACTAAATTTTAATTTTGTCTATTGGTTAACTTTCGTTGCGTAATCGGTAAGGTGCTGCGGCGGTCAGACGTGCAAGGATAAGGGATGCGAGTTCAAATCCCGCCCGGAGCTTATTTATTTCCTATCCATGTTGCTTACTTAACCGTCGTAGTATGTAAAAACGATTTGAGTGTTGCGATTAAAACCAACAAAAATAAGTTAGTAGAAAACTAGTAAAAAAAATGAATGACAATGCTTCATGTAAAACATGCGGACAACTTAAAACTATTGCGTTCATTACTAATACTAGTGTAGTGTCCGTTCCAAAGGTGCATGTTTGGAAGGGACCGGATTTTATAAAGTGTGGATCATGTCCTGTAAAATAATTTTCCATCCGTAGTACGAAACTACAGCTTCGAAGTATTTCGATTACTTCTCTTCAGTGTTGCCCATTTAGATATTTTATATCTAAATTTAGGTAACTCTAAAGGACAGAAGTCAAGGGAGATAATTTATATAAACTATGAAGAAAGATCTATAATCTTTAATGTTTTATTTATTTTTATTAGATTTCCCGAGAACCACTGATCCAATCAACTTCAAACTGGTCATTGCACTGCCTTGTGTGATGACTGATATATCTGGTGAATGTTAACTTCGTACCACGCAGTTGTAGAGTAATCGCGAGGCATACACATACACAGATTTCTTTATTTCTTCACTTTCGGGATTAGATTTCCCGAGAACCACTGATCCAATCAACTTCAAACTGGTCATTGCACTGCCCTGTGTGATGACTGATATATCTGGCGAATGTTAGCTTCGTACAAAGCAGTTGTCGAGTAATCGCGAGGCATACACATACAGATTTCTTCATTTTTTTTCACTTGTAGTTAGATTAGGTGAAGAAACGCAACAAAAATAAATGAAAGGAAAACTAGTGAAAAGATTAATGTCAAGACTTCATATAAGAAATTCTGACAACTTACGACTAATATCTCTTTCTACTTAGTTTTATACAGGACGGAGCAGAAACACCTGACACTTCTTAGAATAACTGAGTTCGGTATTTCTGAGATGAGGTGTTAGTATTACTGATACTATTGTTCGGACTGAGATCCTCATCTGGGTTGTCATTTCCACAACGTTTCGGCCGATGTACTCTCCGGCCTTCTTCAGGTGTCAAGTTTTGTCGGTAACTTACCGGAACTATTGAACTGAACCCTTTATTTGATCCACGGGGGTATATAAAAAGACAACACAAGACATGAGGCTTATAAACCCCCAAAACTAGACTCATTTGTCCAAGTTGGGACGGTGGCCTAGATAGCTAAAGCGTTTGTTAAAAAGCGTCTGACTTGTAGGTTGTGGGTTCAATCCCAGGCAGAAGCACCACAACTGAAAAATTAACCACATGGATAGTGGAATGAGTACAGTATACCCCCGTGGATCAAATAAAGGGTTCAGTTCAATAGTTCCGGTAAGTTACCGACAAAACTTGACACCTGAAGAAGGCCGGAGAGTACATCGGCCGAAACGTTGTGGAAATGACAACCAAGATGAGGATCTCAGTCCGAACAATAGTATCACTTCTTAGAATGTTGTTTCTTTTGTTACAGGTTTAGTTCACTGGCGGCTTCTTGGTGATCCAACAGTTCACTGATTGAAGTTTAGTCAGCGTGGATCGTTGGTTGGTACAGCAATGTATTTTGCAGTAGAAACTTTCATCAAGACACAATGTTTGGTACAAGGACGAAAATACGGGTAAACTAAGTGAGCATGGAACTAGCAATGGTCTGCTTAGCTAAGTTGCTCTTTATTGCTCCACGGCGAGGTATCCAAATATTTGCATACATTTGTTTTCTTTTGAGTAGATGTATGTAGCCAGTTAGATATTGACTAAGCTTAGTTTTTAGTGTGACACAAGCATGTGGGGGAGGTATTAGCGTAGAAAGGCCGTATTGCGCCAATCTTCCCATTGGGAGAGACTTGCCTGCCTTGAAAATAAAATTGCCCATTCGAAATATTGTTTTTTTTTCTTTCTTTCTTTGGCTCGAACACTGGAACAATATTTGCATTTTCCTCAGTGTGCTCGCACGGTTAGAATATGAAACTTTCAACGCCGAAAATAAACCCGCACACGTTTTTTCTTCAATAATCAATCTCCTTTCCTTTATTGCATTGTTACACGCTGCTTCTTCAAATAAAGATGAGACACGTATTTTCAATAACTGTGTAAACCAAACAGAACATCTGCTTCGAAGCGAATTCCGCTTCGTTACTTGTTGGGTGAGCAGCAACCCCGATGCTACTTCAGTGAACGAGTGCGCCCTTGGTAGGAACAGATTCTGTTGGATAAGTTCAGGGGGGATGTGTTTTTCGCCAATTTTTACAAAAAGATCTTTATATTTTTGTCGTACCCCCTCAAAAGTCTCAAAAGTTCTCATTGAATATTAATATAATTTTGTGCAGATGTGGACAATAGGCTACGGAAGAAGTGATTACATTTTGGCGATGATCCAGGTACAATTACCATGTATACGTCGTACCTATATATCCACACCACGTAATATCGGCAAAAGTTCTCAATGAATTTCAATGACACTTTGTGGAAGGGTGGACAATGGGCCATGGAATAAGTGATTACATTTGGGGGCGGATCAATACACAATTACTTCCCCTGACAATGGCGCTGGCAGAGGTATGCACTCTGAGTGCTTTCTAGTTGTAAAAGTATTTTTTTTTTATCATCCGTTCATTTTTGTAGCACTAATTAAAAATCCAAGTATTATTAAATGAAGACTTCACGAAACGTCAATGATTGTGTTTTTCGCCAATTAGAATAGCGCTACAAGTGACTTACGCTGTGAGCAAGGGAAGTACATATTTCTATTGATTTTGAACTCCGAGTAAAAGGAAGAAGGGACTCTTTACTTTTCAATAAGTTATTTTAACAAATGTTTTGCGCCGATTTCCTTTCCAGACCTGCAAAAGGTTTACGTTTTCATTTTATATCCTATTTGACTAAAACCAACGTTTCCAGACGGTCAGTGGCGAGAATTGGTGGAGGTTACGCGGGTGCACGGCGTATACCTACTTCTCAATTCCCGGGTTTTATGTCTGTTCAAACCTGTCCCGTTATTTGGTCATATTTTAAAAAATTGCCCACGAGAGCATACAGTGTCCCGGAACCTCCAGCTGCATGGTTTCACTTCGCTTTTCCTTGATGGACTCTTCTGGGATCCCGTGCATAAATCCTAAATACAGCCTTAGTCGCTAAATCCAATTTCTATCACAGCAGACGGTCCCATTTCTATAACATAAAATAACATAACATGAAGAACGACAATAGCCTTTGAGACTAACCCAGATCTCTAAAATATAAACCGTTATTATCCAGACCACAATATAATTTCCCTCTACCTGCACGCGAATCTGGATTAGTACTAAAAGAGGTTACCTTTTTAAGTGAAATTTTACAGGTAGATATATATAATTTCATCATTACCTTCTTCTTCGTCGTCGTCGTCGTCGTCGTCGTCGTCGTCGTCGTAGTAGATTATTATTATTATTATTATTATTTAAGAGTTTCAAATTGATGTTCAAAATTGTTTTACATTGAACCGACAAAAACAGATCTTACTCTTTGGTCACAGTTTATTGTTAACGTGTGCGTTTAAAATAAGAAAGTTTATCTCCTACGTTCAGTATTTTAGAAACTAGTCAATTAATTATCAAACTATAAGTGGAGATATACTATATTTGCAACACGCTTGGTTGTTTCAACGATGTAAAACATTTCACTGATTTCTGGGGTAACGAAATATACGTTAATCAATAATTATCAATGAAAATAGTTTTGATGTGTCAGATGTTCACGAAAATGTAACCTAGCTTCTTGGATATCGCAGATGTTACACACACACGGTTTTAGTTAGTCAAATTTTTTTTCCAAGGTGGGTCTGAGTTAACTAGTCACAATTACCCAACTCATAACATCAAATCTAATGGTTTTGAAACTCCGAACCAAAGCTTGTTTTGTATTTATTAAACTCTCATAACCCATCAAAAATGACGGGTAACATTTTTGCTGTATTATTGTAATAAACCAATAAAGATACAGAATTTCGATCTTTAGGTTAATTCAAACCAAAAGTTACTGAGCAAAAACAGGAACCATGTCAGTTTTAGTGTTTGTGTTTTATTTTCTTTTTGTTTTTGTTTTTTATTTTTTTTATTTTTAGATTGTGTTTTACTTTGTTTTTAAATTTGCATCGATAAGAGAACAGAATATATTACTGATGACTTATTTTTAGCTACACAAAGTGGGTGTCGCATTATATTCGAGGTCGGATTGTACGGTTATAAATACTTTTAAATTAGGTCGTCTTTCTAGTGACTTTCGTTTTGATATCCGCTTCCCCCTACCCAACATGACTGTCTCACAATACTTCAGGCTTGAAATCCTGACTCCTTTCAGTCTGTAGTGGTAGCTCCTGTGTATGTCATCAGACTACTACGCCGAGTGATCGAATCGCGGTCGCATTTCTTATATATATATCTCAGTTTGGAATAACTGTACAAAAAAAAAGTGACAATGGTATTTATATAGTTAGATATTCGGAAAGCTCACTTATGAAAACTAACAAATAAACTATAATAAGATTTAATCGGGTGTTAATAACACATTTATCAGCGTATGGCTGTTGTCTGGTTTTCATCTTGAGATGACAGTGTTATTGAAGGTAGATATGAAATCAGGTTGAAAAGGAAAATCGGTGAGTCGACGCAGTTTTATTGTATAATTCTCTATATCAGTGATTCTCCAACGGGGGGGGGGGGCACTTGGCTCGCAGGGGAGGAATTTCAGTCAAGGTAAGGGCGTATAATGGAAAATTTACAAGATGAATTCAAAATGAGGGAAGGGATTCAGGAACTCTGAGAACCGCTGCTCTATATCAAATTTGCGCATTGATTCCTTGAGTCGAATATTCAGTCTCTCTCTAACACACACACGCTGCCAAACAAGTTTGGGGAATTTGATCATAAACAGATTGCTTACCTTAACACCTAGCTTCCACCGCCTCCTTCGAAGTATTCCCCTTGGGTATATATATATATACAAAGACCCCACAAAGAGTTGCAGCAAAAGTCCGTTTTACATCAGCTTCGCACGCGCTGTACAAATCCCCCCCCCCAACGTTTTGATAACACCTCGTGTATAATATATATTGTAAGTGGTCCTTATTTGATTGTTTTGTTTAACGGCACATCGACCCTTGGT
>VCCN01002736.1:2278692-2296193 GCA_006491835.1 Architeuthis dux | reverse complement strand
TTAGAGATGTGTAGACGGTTACGAGAAATCAAAGTTTCCACACACTATATATATATATATTATTATTACCAATGTATGTGTATTTAATTAGCTTCGATTGATATAGGATCACAGCCAAGAGATGAAGATTGTGTGGAACCGATCTTTTAAGTAGAAAGGGCATGCCTGCCTTAAAGATCAGCATTTGGAATTCTTGCTTTTATCTGGACTCGAAAACCAAACAAGCCATACACGCTAAGCTTGGATGAGCTTAGATTGACACAGAATCACAATAGTGGAGTTGTCTGTGAGGATCGAACTCTCATTATCGAATGATCTGCACAAAGACTTTGAGCACTTGCAGTATTCGATGTGACGATGAAATGACGGCGAGTAAGAAGAACAGTGTTAATATTTCGATGTCAGTAAACAGCATCTGCAGAAAGGTTGTTTTGTTAATCAAGTATTAGTATTTACTTACAGGATGAGGCCTCCAGCAGTGAGTGACTATTCACTACAATAGTAATGAACTGCGTGACTAGCTTGCTTCACAGCGAGACTAATGACCTATGCTTTTAGGAGCAGTGATTGAACTGCTCCTAAAAGCATAGTTTTAGGTCATCAGTCTCGCCGTGAAGCAGTGGTTAGCAAGCTAGTCACCAATTGGTTTCGGTAACTCGGTATACGGTGAGGCTTGGTTTTGAGAACTAGGTATACGGTAAGACTTGGTTTGGGGGGAACTAAGTATACAGTACATCTGGTGGGAACTAGGTATACGGTAATACGTGCTTTGTGGGAACTAGGTATACGGTACTGTCCATTAGTATATATTGAACATACAAAAATCTTGGAAATTGAGAATTCGGTATACGCGGTACCCCCTCCCATTTCCGCCCCTGTTTAGGGGTTATTTTCATGTTTGCAGGAGAAATAAACTTGAAAATATCGTGTATATTCTTTTCTTATTATTCTTTCAAAGCTAGGCATATTTTTCACGTCTAACATATTGCTCTACGCTACACAATTACTACATTCCAACGTCACTCAGATTCTATAAGCAAGAGATTTTAGTAGGTTTCGATGTGGTGAAAACTGCCCGAAGTCTTCATAATTCCCTAGCATTTTTTTACAATTCTCAATTTGGCGAAATTTATAAGTAGAGGGTTTCCCCGCCATCCAAAAGTAGAGCCTTCCTATGAAGAAAAAAAACTGTCGTAATCCGAAATAGCGTAAAGCAAAGAAGCAATTACCATACATTTATATGGGAAGAACTTTTTGAGCGTTCCCAGAACCCCAAAATAGCAATGAGGGTATGTTAGGCTGAATCGTCGGAAATTTGGGTGGTGGAAATTACAAAGAAGGAAGGAGACCAGAGAGGGGGAGATGAGGTGCACGCTGACTCTATAACGGCTAGCTGCTAAATAAACGCCGATCGCTTTTTTTTCGTAAAAGCGAACTTACGAAAAACGGGGTTTACCTGTACAAGACTGACCACAATGGATGTTCGGATTAGGAAAAAAGACAGGGGCGTAGCTGGAGTTTGGGGGGGGGGGCTTGGTTCCTTTAGCCCCACCCCCTCCAACATCTGATGCAGTCGTTCCCGATCTGGGGACCGTGGACATTGTATAATGTTAGTAGAAATGCGTTTAGGTTATCTACTATTCATAAAGCTTTTTAGGGACCCCTCTATTGGGACCCCGGGGCGATTTAAAATCGACCTCACCCCCTCCCTCAGCTACGCCCCTTAAAGAAGATAATACGTTTTTATCAGATGAGCCGCGATCCTAATTACTTGCTATTATTCGATGAATGGGGTAAACAGTGTTGTGTTGTGGCGCGGGTATGGAAGCGTGATTGATTGAGACCGAACGAGAAGTTTAGATTGAAGTTAAACGTAGCACTTATCAATTCGTTCCTCCTGCATTGTGAGTTTCGTAACATCTCTTTCTTTCTTTCATTCTGTACAGGCCAAATGCAAATATACTGGCACACTTCTCTCTTCTTCTTTGCATCGAATCTTTTCTTAGAACTTAGCAGTTGCAGTAGTAAATAATACAACCGACCGCGGTCCGTCCTGCCTTCTTCTTCTTCTTCTTCTTCTTCTTCTTCTTCTTCCATGTGCTATTAATTTTGGGGAATCTCAGCTTCATTCACAGTTCGGTCGTTGTTCAGCAATCTACGTCGAAAGTTATATTGAATTAAACTGAACATTTTTTTTTTACACGCGTATTCTTAGCTTTTGTTCATAAACCACTTAAAGAGGTCGACGATTTGTTTTTTCGGTGGTGAAATCGGCTGATTTCGTATTGAGGCGTGGGGGACGTTTTTTATTTTTATTTTAAAGACTGTTTAATGTTTACCGCGGGACCTTTTGAACTTTTCCCCCATCTTTGTCTTAGTCAGCTGCGACTGGAATTGTTTGGGTGAAACAAAAGAAAATAAAAGAAGACGATGAAGCAGACAGTTATCACTACTAATTGTAGTCTTCTTTTTCTTTTACCGACCAAAACTTCTATTTTAATTTCATTTTAAATAAAAACTAGGGATGGGGAAGTCATCGGCTTGAAATTTGCTCAACTTTCGTTATTCAGCCAAGGCAGCACTCCAATTCTATTTCAATAATAACAAAAGCCGGAACACACACAACAAAAAGAAAGCTTTTAAAAAGTGTGTGTGTGTGTGTGTGTGTGAGAGACGAATAAAATAAATTAGATTTCCTCACTCACTTCCCAATTCCAAGATTGGAGTGGATGGGGTGGACAGTAAAACAATAAAATGACAATTCTTAAATTGCATTCATCTAAGCGTGTCTCTCGATAAATTCCCAAATCATTTTTTTTTTTTAGTTTTCATTAATGGTTACGTTACTTCATTACTCTACCGAACCGTGCAAATAGCTCGTTACCTTTCGTCACGAACCGAAACACGAAAAAAAAACCCCAAAAAACAGGTCTGGTTAGTCACTCAATAGAAACCGTCACATCTTTTGGCAGCATGCCGTATTCGGGTTGATCAATTAAAAAGAATTGGAAAAAGGGGTGATCAATGAATAAGTTACTTCTCTCGCCTTTTGTTGTGCGGTTATCACTAAATAAGTCTGAATTTTCAACAGAAAACACAAGCGGACGCAAACTAATGATCAATTTAGCATAAACTTACATTGCAAATTGACAGCCTCTCTCCCCCACACACACTAAAAGAAAAACCTATCTAGAGGGGTAATTTTCAAAAATAAAAGTTTTTTTCTAAACATAAGTGTATGTTGAAATTTTCAGCCCTCTAGCTCCATTGGTGCGGCCTGTACGCGTGATACATACCTAGCCAGGCAGACCAACTTGAAAACTGAAAGTAACCCATGTTGACAGTTTTGGTTGACGATTTCTATAGGCAAAAAAAAAAGGCGCATTCCCCCTCTTCTCTACGTTTCAAAACACGGTCGATTATTGTATTTGACGACTTTCTCCGTTTTGGCTTTTTTATTTTTTAATCTTTTTCCTTTCTTAGAGAAATCTTTTCACGTCCTCGCTGTGTAGTGTATACATTCTGGTTCTGTTCAGCAAATAGACATACAAACTCTGCATGTGGGACTTTCTTTTTCCGTAGTCATCAGTAGTTTACTAGTTACTAAATCGCACTTGATGAATGAATGAATTAACAAAATGTTTCTCTTTCTTGGAATTGGTATAATTATTTCTGTATTTGTTCCTCGTTAAATCGCGATGCACTTCTTAGGCATTTCTTATTTTCATGTCAACTATCTTGAGTTTTTTTTTGTTGTTGTTTTTTTTTTGTAGTTGTGTGTATGTTGGGAATTGCCGTGGTGTTTTCTGTATTTTTTCCAATCGGAGTATTTTCCGACTTTTTTTGTGGGGGTGGCTGGGGGCACTATTGTGGGGGTGGCTGGGGGCACTATTGAAAACGCTCAGATAAACTGTAGACGATCAGTGAGAACAAAAAATAACGAAAAGTTGGTAAATACACTATAGGAGCATCTATAGATGCAAAAAATGTCATTAAAAAATGGCGAGACGCGTCTTGTCGTAGTGTCTAAAAACAAAACAAAACAATAAATAAATAAAAATAAAATATGGTAATACAGAGGCAGCTGCTTATTATGATCACTGATAATGTTATCAAACGGTTATTGTTATCAAAATCAGTCGGACCCAAACACTACTTAAAGTGATCACAATAAGCTACTTTCTCGATATATCCTTACCTTCGCTTAATGTTATCAGCCTGTTATTGTTATCAAAAAGACCCTGTCCCAAACTGATCACAATAAGCGGTTTCCTCTGTAGTTTAAGAAAACGAATGCAAGTATGTCGAAACTACTTTATTCTAAAGGAAGAATGAGTTTCTAAGAAGAATGGTCCGTAAAGAATCGTATAGACTTTGAAAACCTTGACGCTTTGAGTGTTGTTTTTGTTTTTTTTAAAGCAAATCCATGCAAAGAAAGACATTACAAGTGTTTGAAATCATTAATAACAATAACTGTGGCAGTAGTTGTTGTAGTGATCTGATATGGTAAAAGTAGAAGCAACAGTAGTATCGGCAGCAATCATAGTGGTGGTGGTAACAGCAGCAGTAGTAGTAGTAGCAATTACAATTACTCTGTGAGGCTCCGCCACCGCCTACCAATAATAATCAGTCTAAAACTCGCTCACTATTCATTGCGAGAGCGCGCACCTTGCACGCACAACAGAGAGAGATCGAAAAAGAAAGTGAAAGAAAAGAGAATGGGGTATAGTGAGCGGAGTAACGGCAAAGATCTGACGAACTAGCGGAGTGAGGGTCGGTTAGAGAGCGAGGAGGAGAAATCACGTATTGAGGCTCTAGTCACAGATACGGACGAGGCACCGCGATATGGTGCTGCTAGCGGTAGTACACAGCTGGAGGACTGTAGAGGCGGGCCCTATAAAATGTCCATCCGGTTTGGAACCGCGACCAGTACCCCACCTCTCCGTCGTTGCCCTCCCAAGTGTGGACAGTCGGCGATTTGTTCGGTGACACCAAAAAAACAAAGAACGAATAGTGCCTCCTCTTATTCTTTTAACGTGTTTCTTTTTTTTTCCTCTTCGATTTTACACTTTTTTTTTTCCTGAGTTTTTCTTTTCTCTTTTGCACCCTATCCCGTACGACGTTATTCATTACCGCTTAGAGGACACCGATAACTCCGGATGCCTCTGTTGTTGTTGTTATTGCTGATGTTGGGACCACTGTTATTGTTGTCTATGTAGTGCTAACTACTGAGGCACAGCATGTTCAAAAGGAAAGACATACCGCCCTTACTTCTTCTGCTCGTGCTCATCACCCTGGTAATGGTGACCCTCTCGCAGATTTTGGTGGTACACAACAGGGGACGCTACGTTAAGGCTATTCGGAAGCTGGCCCTTACCAGGCATGGGATTGCTGGGGGTAACGAGGCAGGCCGGAGAGTGAAGAACCCCATGCTGGATCACAACTCTCTTTTCGGCATGGGTTTGGGTAGTCAGAGATTGCTCAACGATATCTATGTCAGTAGAATTGCATCCCTCATCAGGTTGGCTTCAAACATCTCAAAAACTCATCTAAATCTACGGGAGTTGGCCGTCACTGCCAGAGGTTACCACAACAACGTGGCCTCGCTTTCTTCTTTATCCTTATCTTCTTCATCGTTACATTCATCATTGTTAGCGTCCTCCAATAATGATTATAACACTAAAAATAAAATCAACCGTTTGCTAGCAGACGGTGGGTCCCCGCAGTCTCACGGTCCCAGGGACGAAAGGGCACCACTGACTCAGCACCAACAACAATTGTCACTGCATTTGAACCAAAACTTATCTCTGCAGACCCTGCACGATACCCAACTTCAAAATCGCACGGCTCTGCTAAATCTTGCGAGTCGAAACACCTCTAGTGACGATACGTACGACAATATACACAACAACGGCGAAGATCTGGATGTTGGATTTCGAATTGACCAAGTTAGTCTAAAATCACGGAATATGCCTATGCTTAATAAATCAATATGGGATCTTATACGCTTGAGACGCTTGAAAGTTTACTGCCCCGAAATTTCACCGGATTTACGTAAGTACTTTTTTTTTTTTTCCCCCCCCACAAACTTCGAACTTAGGCTACGTCCCGACACCCACCCATGAAGCCCACCCACATCCATGCACCAGACCCCGTTTCCTTAAAAATGTGCTCCTCCTCGAAGAATATAAATCATCATCTTTACAATATTCACAGTCAAGTTGACATCAACATTACAATTTTCCAAAAGTATCGATCTTTTTACAATATCATCAGAATTACGCTTACCAGGTAGAGAAAGGTTATCTTTGACTATACACGTGTTTACGGTGTACCTACCAGCTGAGCCAATGTTATGTTCATACACAGATGTATGCGCATATCTACAACATTGTTGCTTCAGTCGAACCGTAAATATCTCGGAGTACTCGTTTTAGATTAGAGGATCAATGAAGACAGAGTTCAGGAGGTCAAGGTTTCAATCAGTGGTTCCCTGCCTAATTGGTATCATTAATTGTAACTGACAATTTTCCACTATAATTATCTAACGACATTGTCTTTTTTTTTCTTTCTCAACAACATCCATATAATGTCTTGAACTTGGAAAAATACAGCTTCACTAAACATAAACAAATAGGTTTTAAATTCTAAAAAAATAAGATTTTCGCAAAATTGACACCCACTAACAACGACACTATTCACACTTAAAGGTTTAATCTATTTTGATAAAATGTACGTTATTAAAAGGAATTGGAGAAAAATCTGATAGACAATTATTTTCTAACATTGTATATAACATTATATAGAAACAGGTATTTGTTTTTGAAATTTGTGTTTGAATTTGTAAAAAAAAAAAAAAACATTTTTAGAAAATCAATTGGAAAGTGCCAAATATACACCCGCATTTTAAAAATATACTGAAATTCAACTAATGAAATTTAATAAAACTTTCTGTATTTATTCATTAAATACTGAATTTATTCATGCAAAGGTTACTTTCATTATTATTCAAATTTATAATGATCACATTTAAATAATAATGATTTGTAATACTTCATCTAACAAAAATAAAAACGGAGAAATATAACAGATTACTTTGTATAAAAAAAACAAATAGAAATATTTTTTTACGTAAAACACCTTGATTTAATTTTATGACATCTCACCTAGAATTAACTTTTTGGTTTGGAAAGGAGGATTTATATCGGACGCGTTGATCAACAGATTTTACATGAACAAAATTAATTCAAGACTGTTGACTTTCAATATCTATAAACGTGTTTCTATGTGTAGCGTGGCCTCTCATCACCTTTCTTTCCTTCTTTATCACTGTCTTCAGGTAATCTTTCTTTTTTTTTACCTGTCTCGTTTCTTTCATTTCACGTTGTTTATCGTTCCTTATGCTTGTCTTCCCATTCTGTTGATTGCTTCCTATTATTCAGCCTCTCAATAATCACTCGGTGAGTCAGTATGCGTGTTTACTGTTTGGGGGATATTTAGTGCATTGATTTACACATTTCTTTGGGTTTTTTTCTTGCCAATGTGAAATTAAAACTAATTTCAATTTAAATCAGATCATCTCGCAATTAATTTATGATTAGATAATGCCTAAGTCACGTGACCCCAAACTAGTTATAAAAGGTGAAGAAAATTTAAAAAAAGAAATATACAGGAATACCTTGAATAGTGCTGGTTTTGATGTAGCACAGTTAAGGTATTGCTGTACAAATTAATGTAACTAAGTATAAGCTGAAAACATAAAAACACATTAAATTATAATAGGACCTTGGGCAGTGCGGTTTTGAAAAGGACGGAAAATTTTGGAACGAATTACCCGCACTAATCAAGGTTTACCTGTACATTCCTTTCAAACCTACACATACTCCGGGGTTCTCCGTTAAATTATCACCCCCTCTATTGACAGGACACTTCGTCTCTGGTTACGTTATAACAAAATACAGCCCACACATTTCTCTTTCAATTTGTTCATTCTATATCTTCATTTTCCACTTTTTATTATTATTATTTATTTATTTATTATTCGGGGGCGTAGATGGGGTGAGGGCGATTTTAAAAATCGGCCCCCCTCGATTGGGAGTCCCTGAATAGTAGTTAACCTACAACATTTCTACTAATATTATACAATAACAACTCTCACTAAATGTTAGAGGGGGCCCCCAAGGAGCCGGGCCCCAAAATCACCAGTTACGCCCCTGTAATCAATTCTCCATCCATCTATCGATTCCATCTCTTGATTTCTCAACACATTCTTTCTTCACTCATTTTGTGACGTTTACAGGGTGCGAGTATCGTACGTAACATGAAGAAAGATGAATGAATGAATTGGACATACATATGAACGTGTGTTTGTAGTGTACGCGAAAGTGTGTATATATATGGAGATATATCCTTCTCAAATTTGTATTTGATATGTTGATTTTTATAATTATGTGTCTGTACTACTTCCATAGTTTTGTATCATAGAAAGAAAAGATGTTTAAGATTTAAAAACGCGTGCATACTTTTTTTTTGGAACGACGTATATACGCTCTTGTCTGGAGGTAAGCATGGAGTGCTTGCTTGTTGAATGAATTGCATGTATGCAGGAATGTGTAAAGTTCACGTCACTTGTGTAATGTTATTGAATAGTAAACTTGCGACTGTTGGTTTTTAAGGCGGTCTGTTTCTTGATGTATGGACATTATTTCCTTCTAAATGCCAGCGATATTAAACGTAAAGTTTCAGAAACTGCCTACGTTGTTTATGTGAGCGTTTATTTGCGTAATAATTGGAAAATCACCTTTTACACATGTGAAGAAGAAGCCGAAGAAGGGATATCCGCGTGAATTAGTGTGTCACCCAGTTGGCGTGATCGATTAAGAGCTTAGCTTAATTGCGTTTTGGGAAATATGTGTTGCTTCGAGTGGCGAGGGCTATCCTGCTTTCAAAATCAGCTTTCAGGATTCTGGCTTTTAGTTGAGTTCGACCACTGGGTGATAGGCAATTACATAATCCACCAAGCAGGTCTCCTCTGTGCGTGTGTGTATAATGTGTGTATACACGTGTGTGTGTATAATGTGTGTATATATATATATATGTGTGTGTGTGTGTATATATACGTGTGTGTGTGTGTGTATATATATACGTGTGTGTGTATATATATACGTGTGTGTGTGTATATATATACGTGTGTGTGTATATATATATACATGTGTGTGTGTATATACGTGTGTGTGTATATATATATACATGTGTGTGTGTGATGCATGTGCCTATTTAAGCATGATGCTCGTTATGTTTGACAGAATTTATACAGAACTGAACCAAGTGATAAATGTGTGTGTTTTCACCTGGTGTAATATTTTGATTTACTGTGTAATGTGTACACAGTAGTACACACACATCAAAACACTTTATTCTGCGTGTTTACTGTTCACACGCATATTATATGCGTATCGTCTAATAATACTCACTAGCTGGACCCGTGGAATAGTTATAGTGAAAGAGTCCCCTTTGCTCCCATTCAAGCATAAGCACCCTCTTCCATTCTTACCATTGTTCATTACACTGCAAGGGTGCGTGAGTAGAGAGAAGAGAAATAATGAAAGATATGAGGAGAATGAATAATAATCGCACAGCGTAACGTTCGTACAAACAAACAAGCAGAATGATACTGTAATTTTTGTTAAGTGTGCAAACTGTAAAACGTATTGTTAGTCCTGAATATCTGTATTTTTGCATCTGAATCTTGTGTGTGTGCAGTGCTGGATTAACTATGTAGCAAGAAAAGCAAATGCTATGGGCCCCGCAATTTCAGGGGCCCCGCGCTAAACTATTGCAAGCTATTAATTCCGATTCAGTGATTCTGCACTTGCTCTATTACTATAGTACTATACAACCTTCAACTTTTATGAATGACTGGGTGTTTAAGGTTAGCGATTTTAGCCGATTATCGCCTTTAATCGGGGTTATAATTTTAACACGATAATTAATGAAACAAAAATGAAAGGAGTGTGGTATCTATGTGATACATATACAAAACATAAATACGAAGGTATTTGAAACTGAAGTCTAGCCGCTGCACAAAGTTGTAAACGAAAAACAAAATAATACCATACAGAAATGTCCGACATATTTGTCGTATTATCTGGCTGTATAGCAAATGAAAATAATTAATTACTTTGCAAGTAAAAAAAATATGTGTTTTAATATTTATGCGTCTTTTCTTAATTTGGGGCCTCTTTATAACATATGCTACAGGCCTTGCACTCGCTTAATCCGGCCGTGTGTGTGTGTTACTGTTTGGTTGACGCGTTTGTTTCAATACACACTTATCGTAAAATGCGTACGTCTATTGTTGGTTAAATTGTTGTGTACTTATTTCTTGTGTGTACTCTTACTGTACAACTGTAGTAAAGGTACTAACATGATTTTATACACTCAACCTTCAAATTACCATATGAGATCATGCTGGGTGCCTTTCTCTGGGCAACTGGTGTTACTTTTATGTCGTGCCTATCTCCTCTCTCCAAATAACATGCGACAGGTTGTACTGGGTTACAGGGTAACATCATGAAGTAATTCTAACCTTGACCTATTGGGAGCCAGGCTGGGCCGGGCCGGGCCATCCACTGGGCGAATCTAAGCAACGCCTAGGGCGCAAAAGGTATCAGGGCGCACTCCAAACTGGGAAAAAAAATAGTTGTTAGAATACAACCGGGGGCGAAAATTTTAAGTGTCGCCTAGGCTGCATAACACCCTTGCGCCGGCCCTGATAGAGAGAGGTGGATTCATGCCTTACCCCAAGAATATTAGTGCGAAGAGAACACAAATTACCTCGGCCAAAATTTGAACTCACAACACAGATTTCATTTTTCGTACCTCCGATCTCTTCACTAACACTTGAGAATTCTGTTCGGATTTGCATGTGTTTAATGCTCATGCCTGTGTCTTCCCTCCTGTATTAAATACTTATGGTTAGACTTAATATCTGCATATGCCTGTGTACCGTTCATTTCTTCATTGGCATTGTTATTAAAGTTTACATTCATGCTTTACTCTGTTATTGACTCTGTATTGAATCCACGTATTTGATGCGTTTTGAAAAACTTATATGTTGGGGGTGAAGGGGAGCAGTACAATGTTTTGCCTAAAAAATTATTAAAACTGCCCTGCTGCGTAAGTGTATGTATACCTAGTAACTATCTGTCTTTTTCACATCGTGTGTATGTATAATTTCTCTTTTACACATAAGGATGTCACACACACGCACACTATGAGAACGTAAATAAATTTCTACATAGCACAAACGTACCCATGCTTTTCTTAGCGTATCCATGATATAAACTGATTTGGTTACTACAGCATTTTTACAATACATTCAGCAATACTTGGTGTTTTCTACTTAACTGTCCTATGAAGTGGGTTATTTCTTCTTTTTTTTATACAGAAAATATTTGAAGGGAAAAAATCTGAACGAATGTTGTACGAGAAACGATAACACGGACGATTGCACTTCTTCTCCGTGATTGACAGTCATTGATTGTTATTCATAGAAAACGTGGACAGTATTTCACAGATGTTCACAAAAACAATTATTTCCCACAACAGAACTATCGTTATGACCATTCAAACCAAAACAAAATGCCTCACGGTGGAACATTTGAATAATTATCGAACGGAGTAATAAGTTCGGGCAATAAGCGAGAAAAATGATATTTCAAGAGGGAAATTGGATTAAAAATCGTATAACCATTACTTTTTAAGGGCGTAGACAAACTTAAATGTTAATTTAAGAAAAATAAAAAATGAAATATTTTGCATTTTTCGTCTTGTGCCATTTTCCCCGACACATACATACACATATGGAAGTTGAAATTTATATTCATTTAAATAATGATTTTTTATTTTATTTCTGATATATCATATACGAAAATGTTAAAAGCGGATTTAACGTGTTTCACCCTGCGTTGCAAATTCTGTAGGATAAAGCATTTAGGGGCGTAAAGAATGATTTTTAGAATTGTAGTTATAAAAAGAAAAAGTGACCCAAATCCTATTTTAATTAATCACTCATCCAGCGTCTCTCATCACCAATAAGACTGGGTGACTTTGAAATACACCCCCACCGCGACTGATTTTTATTTTGTCTCTTTGGGAATGTCACTAAAATAACGCATTCGAGACCTGATCACACATTTCTGATAACAGCCAACTGGAATGACGATCTCCCAAAATTATTGATTGAACAAAAATTCTTTTAGTTACAAAATTTGATCAAAATCGACAGAGCGTCGAACGTGATTAAAATTCAACTTTTCTTATGTACATGTCCGCTTTTCGCGTTCGTTTGAATCTTCCTCCCGACCCAACGCGTCGATATATCGATCTGCACGATTTCATTAGCAATAATGCCTTAAAAAATTGTTTTCCCTAGACATTGGACCAGAATGTATTTATTTTTATGTAACATTTCTTTTAAATAGTCATATCAATTATGATTATTTTCAGCATTCTATCTATTCATTTAACAGATCTCCATGTAAACTCAGTTCTATCTAAACATTAAGAAATGTCTCTTTTAACAAATTTGATTAAAAATAAATGTTTATAAACTTTATATACTGGCATGTTAAAGTGTACACACAACTTAAACGTAATGCATTTTTAAAAATCTTTTACTCTTCATTTTGGTAGTACAGGAATACCTTGAATAGTGCGGTTTTGATGTAGTACGGTAAATGTATTGCTGAACAAATTAATGTAACTAAGTATAAGCTGAAATTTTTTAAAAAATTATTAGACCTTGAACAGTACGCATTAACAGCACTAATCAAGGTATACATGTATGGTAAACTTTTTTCAGAAAAAAATGTGCGTAAAGTACTATCAGCGCGTTTTTAATGATTTTAGTATGTAAGTGTACACTTCAGTGTAAGTGTACATCTTTATTCTTTTCTAATACGAGGTTTCATGTGCGCCCGCACTCACACATAATTGTGCAATTTGTTTTTAAAGATGACATTATTATACTCTGGTTATTTGTTAGTCACGTAAAATTACAAGCGGTTTACTACGAAAGTGTTACGTAGGCGTGAATTCCATTTTCCTAAAGACTAGTGAGACGACGTCATGTTTTTATAACAGTCGGTGTGACTATATCTTATTATTCTTAGAAGAAAACGTCTTTATTCAAGAAAAAAACTATACATTCAAAACACATTCACTGTAAGGGGAACGTGGACTTGTCATAAAGGTATTCTTCCGCCCCCTGACCTCGACCAAATATTACAAGAAGAAATAAACCTATTTAGTTTAATAATTACTACTTATGTAGTAAAAAGAAACTGAAATTATTAAATTCAAGTAAATGGCAATTAGCTTCAGTGTGTGGTACAAAGTCTCCCAATAAAATCATTAATTAACGAGTAGCTTTTAAGAATAACCCACGGAAAATACCGCAACGGAAATCGGAAAATACCGCATCAGGAAGATTTAAGTTAAATTAACTCTCCAACCAGAATTGATAGACTGAGATAGGATGGAACACTTGGTCTAATGATAATATAATAAATATAGAATTAGACTGCTAATGAACATACCATTATTGCATAAGCTATATAAAACTTAATTATCTATTATGGGAAAGAAAACAATTGACCTATCCACTCCTCTAAAAGAAGGCGAAGAAATACCACAAAAACTATTCTTCAGTGAAGGATTTTGATTTTTTTTTTTGTATATGTTATAATTTCTAGAGAAGTTATAGAAAGTCTGTGAGTACGTTAAGAGGTTGAATTTTAAATCCCTCCACCATTTCCAAGTTCAGGGATTAGAAAAATGTTTTAAATATTATCAATCTCTAAAGTCATTTGCGTCTTTTGGCTCATTCCGATCTGGCTATTGACGAAGATTTCTGTACAATTTTCCAAGTCTGTTTTTGTTTTTCTTCGCATCGTTGTTTAATGGATACCCCCCCCCCCCAAAGATATCCGTCAAATAAACTTCCCTATCATTTTCTATTTTGAAAAAAAAAAATCTCTTCAATACAGGAGACTTGAGAAAAAAATCTCGTCTGAGAGTAAGAGAGAGATTGATCTAACATCCTCTCTCCCCCCTCTCTCTCTCTCTCTCCTCGCCATACCTAATGTCAATCATCAGCGACAGCTGCTGCTGATTGAAACAGAAATATGTATCTTTTGATCGTCGTCTTCGTCGGACCTAATTTTATCGATCTCATTTGTCGCAAAGCCAACCGTAGACCCGAGCTCCGAGCTCCGCGGTATTCCGCGCGGAATAATTTTAGAAGCAATTTATATAAATAGATTTCCTTACGCTTTTGTAATAAAAAAACAACAACAAAAAAAACAACGTATTTCTCGCCATATAACACGCACCAGCGTATATCATGCACCTATAATTTGGCAAGGAATATTTAGGGAAAAACAAATGAACGAGGTGCCACTGGCAATCGTTTTTGTTATATTTTAATATTATTTGGATTTTTAGTCATGACTTAATCATTTACAATCATATATATTTTATTCTGGGGTCATCAGGGTACTAGTCAATGTACCCTCTGATTTGTAGTATTCAATGTGCACAAAAATCTTATGTTGTGCATTTTTTTTTTCAATGACAAATGTATGTATATGTATTTTGTATTCGACATAGTGAATCAATATTTTTTCAATAAAAACTCTGTAAGCTATCTACAGAATTCGAAATATTTTGTGCGCACATTAATTTCCTTTGTGCGCTGGTTGCAAAACGTGTGCGTGTGCGTGTGTCTACGTGCACGTGTCCGCGCACACGTGCACTGCTTAGATGGAACAATGATATCGGTGTCAAATTTTCAGGCAAAACTAAACGTTAGAAACGCTGTCGCTCCATCACGATGGTGTTGAAAACTGCTAAATAAGACGAGGTGGTCAGGCAACTCTGCGTAAATACAGTTTAAAGAATGGTAGGTAAGAGGGTTGATATAGGGACAGACGTAATACAAACTGATCTTCGTGGGGTAGAAAAGAGTGCTTTATTTACTTCACTTGCGGAAACACGGATTTTACTAGTAAAAAAGAAAGTCTGGCTGTTGCGAAAAGTTAGAAATCAGGATCTTTCTCTTTGCGTCGATCAACAAACCTCATCTACCCAGCACAGGCATTTTGAACCGATGACTTCTTAATCAGATTCTTCAATTAAAATTCTATTTTAGGGAGAGAAAAAAAGGTTAAACAAGAATTTAAACAACCCTGAGCAAAATTAAGATAAAAAGACCCACGTTCAATTTAAAGGGGACATCATTTACTCACTTCACTTTTGTGCAGAAACTGTGAATTTGGTTCAAGGGCCCCAATACTGATCCTTGTGGTCCCAAGAGTGAATGATAAGGATGATATCTGTTACTTACGTGCGTTTTGTGTGTGTGTGTGTTTTATGAACGGATCAGTGAAAAGGGTCGAAGCATGATAGTTTTGACCAAATCAGCGCTGAATTTACCAGACTTGTCTATAATTTCGATATTGTAGATAAGTCTGGTAAATTCAGAATCCAGACTTGTCTACAATATCGAAATATTGTAGAAAAGTCTGTTAAATTCAGCGCTGATTTGGTCAAAACTGTCATGCTTCGACCTTTTTCACTGATTCGATCATAAAACAAACACACACACACACACACAAAACGCACGTAAGTAACAGATATCACTCTTCTTTTTCAGGAAGAGGCTCCAAGCAAAGAGGTAGATAGACTGACACACTAGCTAGAGAGTATGCTATCTGTGCGAGGGATCAGTAAGCCCCGGGGCAGCACCTCCCCATTGCACTAAAAGGGGAGGGTCGAGCTCGGCCTAACGCCTTCGCAATACCAGTTGCGGGGATTGGAGCTATTTTCTTTTTTAACTGCGCGTATGCCCCCCCCCCCCAACGTTAAACCGACCTTGTGTCACATCCTGCTCCCGTGGGGAAGCTGAGTAAATCCACCCTGTGATAAGGAGGTGATTACAACAGTTAAAGCGCGTCTCTGTGTTTATAAAAAAAAAACGAAAAACCTTGGGCATTAAGAAAAAGGCCACGGTTTGTCGCTACCTGTAGATATCCATATCAACGCAGCGGAAGTAGTCCCTATCAGTGGCGTACCGAGGTGGGGGCGGCCAGCCCCAGGGTGACACTATCAATGTTCATATTATTTCACAAAGTCAGAACTGAAAAATTGAAAACTAGAGATGAATAGAATTGTTAGTAAATGTAGGCTTATGCCATCACATTCAATAATATGGAAAATCATGATGAATAGTATTAGTAAAAAAAGAGCAAAATTCTAGATATCCTGGGAAGAGAGCAAGTTCTGTAGGGAGGAGGAGTGACACCATGAGTTACCGCACCGGGTGACACCAACCATAGGCCCGCCATGGTTACTATTATCATGTGTGTGTGTGTGTGCGTGTGACTATAGAAAATAAAAAATGTACAGATGATGGATGAGGACCAAGGACGTAGAACGTTGTTTTCTCTCTGGCATTGAAGTAACAAACAGCATTCGGCCTTAATTACTTTGTGCCAGATATATTAAATGTTAAATTATGTATGTAAATGTTAGTTATAAAATAAGCTAAGCTCTCTAGACGGGCTTACTACAATACAACAGGCACATAACGGCACAAAATCAAACTGGAAAAAATAGCTGTACCACAAGGACCTATACTTTTTATCCTGTACAATCAAATCAAAATGTAACATATTTGCAGACGACACAAAAATATACAACAAAAGACAAAGAAAATGTTACAAAATTGGAGGAAGACATAAAAAGATTTAGCAAAATGGTCTATAAACAAGGCAACTACTTTTCAACGTGGACAAATGCAAAATAATGCACATAGGAAAAAACACTGTTAAATGAACAATGGAAAACTAAAAAGACTATATCTTCTAATTTTCAAATGCACAATCCATATCAACGCAGCGGAAGTAGTCCCTATCAGTGGCGTACCGAGGTGGGGGCGGCCAGCCCCGGGTGACACTATCAATGTTTATATTATTTCACAAAGTCAGAACTGAAAAATTGAAAACTAGAGATGAATAGAATTGTTAGTAAATGTAGGCTTATGTCATCAAATTCAATAATATGGGAAATCATGATGAATAATGAATAGTATTAGTAAAAAAAGATAACTAAAAAAATCAGCTCAAATAACAGGTATAATAAGATCCAGATTCGACTACTTAGACATTGATATTATACACAACATACATCAGACCACATTTAGAATATGCAGTCCAAGCGTGGAATCCATACCTCGAAAAAAATATCACAGAACTAGAAAACATACAAAGAAGAGCAACAAAAATGGCGCCAGAACTTAAAAATCTCCCATACGAAGATAGACTTCATAAATTAAAACTAACTATACTAGAAGAATAAGGGGAGATGCAAAATAATCAAAGGAATAGATAACATCTAAGCAAAGTTCTTTACAATGAACAAAAGAAATAACAAAATAT
>VCCN01002736.1:2173409-2183427 GCA_006491835.1 Architeuthis dux | reverse complement strand
AATTGATGACTGTGAATGCTGTAGGAATGATACCATCAGAAATATCTGGAGTCCAATTTTCTCATCACTAGTGGATATTTACTGGGCCTCATCTGTCACAAATTCACAATAGTGGAGCACCCACTGAGGATTAAACTTACAAGCAATGGTCTGTGAGAAACACCTGCAAACAATTGCTTAGTAACAGTCAACATGTAAGGCAAATATTTATGCTTATTTAAGCTTATCTTAGCAGCCTGGCACCGAGCCACAATATTGGAACACCCAGTGAGAATTTAAATCATTAGCAATGACTTGAGATTTGCTTTCTCACCATCACTTGATGACAAGTGCGCTACAATAATGAGGACAACATTTCACTAGCACAGGTTTGCCAAATTAGCAAGTTAGCTGAATCTAGCATAAAGCCACAACAGTAGAGTAGTTAGTCACAGCTGCACTTCTCTATAATGATTGACTGATTGATTGTTTTGTTTAATGGCACATTGACACTTGGTGGATCATTTAGTGCTGAATTTAGTATGGGGGAGGGGTATCCCATGACTAGAGATTTGAGAGGGGAGAGTCCCAAATCCCTGTCACTGTGACAAATGCCACGAGGACCGGGATAAAGTGGGGGGTGGATATTCCAAAAGCTTCTCAGGACGAATCCTGAGCATGCTAATGGTGATTGCCTCCTGACCAGCTGGTCAAGATATCCTGTGCAACTTCTCCCAGGACGATACCCGAGCATGCCACAAGGACCCCCAAAGGGCCGTGTTTCTCTGAACTTTGAGGCCATGGCGGTTTTGAAGAACAGATACTACACTTTGATCCTAGCCAAGAGGCTGCCTCTATAATGATTGGTGAAAGGAGATTGTTTATCATCACTCAATGATAGGTGACCTGTGACATTTGCATGCAAATCCGACTCGGTTTATTCATCCTTTTTTTTCTATCTATATGTTGAATGTGGACTTACAGTTGACCTAACAGTTAACAGCATAGAAAATGGAATAAGAGAACAGAGTTCAGATTCCAGCTAAGACGGTTGGTATTCACTTCATACTAATGCCCTTTGGAAAGGCATGAATCCACTCCACCTCCAGGTATGGGTAAATAGACTGGGCTTTCTAGCTTTGGTCTTCCCCAGCTATAGTCAAATAGCATGGCCAACTGAGCTCTCTAGCCTTGCTTGGCAACCAGCTTAGGAGATGGACAACTCTGATTCCAAACCAGGAGTGGAGCCTCTAAAGTAGATAGCCCTACTTCTTCCAATATCTCAATTCAGAGATTATTCCTTGCTGTACCATGTAACCCAGTACAACCTGTCACATGTTACTTGGAGAGGAGATGGGCACCACCAAATAAATCCTGAGAAATGCCACGAAGGGGGACTACTCTGCATGACACCCTGGCAATCTACTAGGTCATAGGTTGAACTGGACTGAACATTTCTCTTGCATATATTACTCCCTCTGTAATTTTTAAACTCTACAGCACAGCTCTTCTTATGGTCAAGTCATGCTGTGAGCATTGGTTCTCATCTGGTCACCAAAGTTAGGCACTTTTGATCATGATAAGTATTCAGATGGGTGACCACTTAGAAACACAGTCGGACATACTATTTACCCATAGCTGGGAAGACCAAAGCTAGAAAGCTTTGTATAAGGTCTCAAGTTGCTTACAGTATACTGTAAGCAACTTGAGACCTTGCTTACAGTATACTGTAAGCAACTTGAGACCTTGCTTACAGTATACTGTAAGCAACTTGAGACCTTGTATCAGGCTAAACAAATCTTACTGAATAACTATACACCACATCACTTATACTGGCTATTTTACTTTTTAAAAAAAATATCATGATGTAATTGTTTTGTTTATAATTTTAAGTATTTAAAAACAGCTAAAGTACTTGTAAACCATCACTTTGTGACTGTCCCCCCATGTTTTCATCACAAGTATACTATTCAGGAAAAAGTGTAAATACACAGTATTAATAAGAAAAAACATGATTAGTCCAAAGAGAATTAACATCATAACTAGAAATTTGTTAAAAATATAATACACTTAGCTGACTAATTGCTGGTTTCTGGATTTACTTAAGTGAAGAAACTTAGCATCAATCTGCAATCTACACTAAGCTCAAATATTTCTAGTATTATCATCTTTAACATGTTCACTGCTACCTTGGATATTTGAACCCATGCATAATGCCAATGAACTGAAAACCAACTTAGAATCAGACAGAGAACCATGGAAAGAGCGATGCTAGGAATAACTCTAAGAGATAGAAAAAGATAAACATGGATCAGATAGAGGACTAGAGTGAAGGATATTATACAAATAATTAAGCAACAAAAACGGTGATGGGCTGGTCACCTAGCAAGAAGAGATGACAATAGATGGGGCAAACTTTTTAATTGATCACCCCCAATACAGCATATATGGGTGGTGTTGATTCATAATTTCCCTTGGAATGTTAGTTATATTTTTGATTTGTGAAGTAATTTTACAATATAAACTATAACATTGACTTTCTGAGAAAAATTAAATAAGATTTTAAATAAATGCCTAGATTGGCAGCGGGCCACAAAAAATGTTGCTGCAGGCCAAATCTGGCCCGCGGGCCTAAGGTTGCCCATATGTGTTTTAAATATTCTTATATTTATAAGATGTTACAAATCCCCTGTGACTCTCTCTCGTGATGGGCTGGTCACCTAGCAAGAAGAGATGACAATAGATGGGGCAAAAGCGCAGTAGGAAAAGACCAGACACAGGATGCCAGTAAGATGTGGCAGAGGTTAGCACAATCTAGGTCGTCATGGAAGGAGATGTGAAAGGTCTTTGTCCAGCATGATGGCTGATGATGATGTTATTCTTAGTTATGATTAGAAATTGCTAAATAAGTCTACTTATGCTTTATTTTGGTAAATAAAATAAAATTGTAAATTCTACTTATATAATGAACAATGTGATTGTTTTATATTCTCACTCTATAACAATGGACTCTTCCACTTAAAGGTAACAACTTTGCTGATAAAAAATATGTCCTACCTGCCATTTGAAACAATGGATTCTTCCACTGAAATGCATTCAGCAGTTTTTATTCTAGAAAAAAAAAAATCATCTGATAGAAATTCAAATATATCTGTGAATTCTTTCACTGGGATTAACTAGTTCAACTATAAAGAATGACTCAAATATGCCTCCTCAGCACTGGTTTTGTGTTTTTTCTCTCTGTGTAACGCATTTTTTTCTCCATGTAACGCATTTGTGCTTCTTGCTCGTTTTTTAACAAAAAACAACTGTACAAAATGTGGAATGGATGCACATATTAGTCAGGGGCAATACACAATATACATTGTGTGGCAGTAATCATGCTAACAAAAAAACTGACTCACTAATGATTCGAAAAAGATAGATATAGATAGATCAATATTATATTTTCTTAAAATACTTTTAAGAATTTGCTCATTTTCCTTACTGAAACAATTTTTTCCTGAAATGAAGGCATTTTATCTGAATGTTTGGATTTGTATTATTATTCTATTCACACACACTAAGAGGCTAATTGAAAATGGTTTATAGTTCAGGATAAATCCAGAGTATTCTTTAACTAAAATATTCCATCTTGAATATATGTTGCATATTAGAAACCGTCAACCAAAACTATCAACAACATAGGTTTTTTTCAGTTTTTAAGTGGGTCTGGCTGGCTGTGTATGTGTCACGTGAACAGGCCACATCAATGGAGCTAGAGGGCTGAAAATTTAAACATTTGCTCCTTATTATGTCTAGAAAAGAACTTCTTTTTTTTTAAAAATTACCCCTAAAATAGTTTTTTTTTTATGGTTGGGTTCAATTTACAATGTAAGTTTATGCTAAATTGGTCTCATGGATTGAGTCCGGCAGCGTTCACACTTGTCTTTTGCAAACTTTGGACCTTTTTTAGTGATCACGGCCAACAAAAGGTAATAGAAATAAACTTCACTGATCACCCCTTTTTCCAGTTTTTTTAATTGATCACCCCCAATATGGCATGCTGCTAAAAGACGTTGGTCATATGATGGTTTCTATTGAGTGACTAACCAAATGCGTTGCATATCCTCAATTTTGACTTTCTTTGTTTCTGTATAAAGACTGCAATTTTTAGGTTCCATCAAATGAAGGATATCACTTTTTGATTACGGATAGTACCTTCCCCATTTGTTTCTATTGTTGAGTTTGAACATTTTAAAAAAACAAGCTTATTTACACTTAACTCGGCGTTCTGTGTTTTCCGAATTGATCCATTAAACTTCTTTGTGTGTTGTCATGGATGAAATTACAACTCTTTGGCATAACCGAACAAAATTAATTCCGCTACAAGTTCTGTAAATTAAGCAAAAAAAAAAAAAACTCTCCAAAATTCCTTTGTTATTTAGAGTTGCAACATTTAAATCTCTTTTTTTATCTTAAAGATTGTTTTTAAAACAAAATGTACAATGGTATTGTTTTCTTTGAACATCCAAGCAAAAGAAAAACATTCTATATTAACATATTTGTAAATAATGACACCCCCTCTTATTTTTGTAAATCTAAAACTAGTGCAAAACCACAGCAAATTTATATTAAAAAAAACACTTTTTCTCCATTTTTAACAGTTTTAGCTTATTGTCCATTTTAGAATCTGTCACCCAAAACTGTTAACATAGGTTTCTTCATTTTTTAAATTGGGCTGGCTTGTTGGCTATGTATGTATTGCACGTACAGGCCATACCAATGGAGCTAGAGGGTTGAAAGTTTAAACATTTACTCCTAATTATGTCTAGAAAAAAAAAAGATTACTTTCTGTGTTTTCAAAATCTCCACCCGCTAGGTTTTTAGTGTGTGTGTGTGTGTGGGGGGGGGGGTCGATTTACAATGTAAGTTTATGCTAAACGGGTCCCTTAGTTTGTGTCCAGCTGCGTTCACACTTGTTTTTTTGTAAATTCAGACTTTTTAGTGATCTGACAAAAGGTGAGAGAAGTAACTTATTCATTGATCACCCCTTTTTCAATTTTTTAATTGATCACCCCCTAACATGGCATGCGGCCAAAAGATGTTGATCACGTGACGGTTTCTATTGAGTGACTAACCAGACCTGTCCTTGATTTCTGTCTGAATTTCTGAGAGGAAGAATTATAATTACTAAACATTGATTTATTCATACTTAAAACTTTAATGAGTTCTACTTTTTATTGCACTAAAAGACAATAAATGATTTGGTATTTGAGGTATGCAATCATTTTTTGAGTGACAGGACAGTAAAGGTTTTGGATGAGCCTTGTTACTTATTAGTAATGGGGCACCTACCATAGAGTTAGTCTCACAAAACATCTGCTAGTGTAAGGACATCGATCCTCATTGGGTGCCCCATATTGTTTCCACTGCCAGGATAAGGCAAGCTTAATATTAATAGCCATAGAATTAAAAGATGTGGTAATAAAAACAAAGAGAACAAAATTATGAAAAAGTATGTAACTCGTTACTGTTGAGATAAAAATTATAATCGTTAATGTTGTATTTGATAAGACTATGCAAAGTGATTTTTGGTCCTGGGTAGTGAGTGTTATTTTCTGATTGCTGATGTGTAAAAAGTATAGAAAATGGCTATTTTTCCCCTTCAAATTTTGCTTTTGTGGCCAGGAGAGTGATATTCATATGTAATTGTTTTTCTTTATGTGATTAAAAAAAAAAGGTGCAAATTTGCCCATTGTCAAATTTAAAATGAGTAGATTTCAAATTATTACAGTCCTGGTCACAAAAGCAAAGGTTGAAGGGAATAATTGACATTTTCTATACTTTTTACACATAAACAATCAAAAAATAACACTCAACTACGCAGTAACAAAAATCACGTTGTACGGTCTTATCAAATACAACACTAACAATTATTGACATTTTCTATAATTTTTAGACATAATCAATCAGAAAACACTTATTACCCAGGAACAGAAAGTTTTTTTTAAAAAAATGTTGCACAGTGAAATCAGCTTTTCAATTCTTTCCAAGGTCGGATTCAACTCGTTACATCTCTGGTTACTCTGTTGTGTTTCTCTTCTTTTTTCTTTTCTTTTTGTATTCCCAAGTGAGGCAAAATTGGATGTAAAATTGATTACTCAACATATCTATTGATAATTTCTGTCTGACTCTCTGAGATGAGGATTTATCATTATTATACACTGATTTAATCAATGTCCACATCTTACGATGTTTTGGCCATTGTACCTTCCGGCTCTTTTCGCTATTTGGTAATTGTCTGGGAATTTCAAATCAAACCATTTATTAGGAAAAAAACAGACATTACGCTTAAGGGTCTAAAATTTCACCACCTGATTTTCCTATGTATATAAGTGTTGGTTAAGTGAATGTAATTACCTGCTAGTCATAAGTTCAATCCCTGGTTCAAGCAGTGAAATTCATATACTCTGGTCAGGTAGAAAAAAAACAAAAGGCATCACAAGGATGAATTAACTGATACAAGGTAATCATCTAGCATGGGCAGCAGAATGAGAACATTGGATTGAATAGAGGGTTTGGTTGAAAATTCACAGAAGGTTACGTAGTACAACAGGCACCTGAAAAAGGCCAAAGATATTGTGACTATAACAACAAAAATAAGGACTAACATTTCAAGGCAAATTATGAATCACTGCCGCCTATATATACTGTGTTAGGGGTGATCAATTAAAAAGTTGGAAAAAGAGGTGATCAATGAATAACCTACTTCTCTCTGAATTTTCTAAAAAATAAGTGGGCACAAACTAGTGACCGATTTAGCATAAATTTACATTTCATATTGAACCCCCCTCTAAAAACCTATTTAGGAGAGGAATTTTCAAAAAACAAAAAACATTTTCCCTACTCATTGAGGGGAGTGTATGTGCAAAATTTCAAGTTTCTACTATGAACGTTAAGGGCTGAGCAAAGTCCAGATACATAGGTACATATAAATGTCAAAACACATGTTTAAAGATTATGACAGATATCAACAGATTTAAAATACAACAAAAGACATACTCACAGATTCAATTTATTCATACTCATTTACAGCAACAGGACTCTGACACATGCTTTGTGTACAATCCCTTAAAACCAATATAGCGTCTCCTCCACCAGAACATAAACAGTGCCACCATTCCAGAAGTCAATAAGGGCCAATAACTCAAGATACTTACTTAACAACATGAATAACCTAAACCCAGCAATAAACCAGTGTTGTGGGTAGCAGTGATTAATACCAATTCAAATAAATCTGTGTATAATAAAGGATATTTTTAGTTGCTAAAGAGAAGAAAAGATAGCGGCTTCCTGTGCTGAAGAGTGTTAAATTTAGGTGCCATTATAAATAAATTTTCATAGATATGTAAGACTTGTCAGTTTGGCTCAGTTGGTAAGAGACCTGCCAAACGATCATTTGGTCGTGATTTCAAATCATGGCACAGAAATGATAATTTTATATATTGGTTTGGTTTAACATGATGGGACAGACAAACAGTGAAGAGTTTATGCCCCTAAATTAGATGAGGACTGTTCTTGTTGTTGTTATGGTGGAAAAACAAAGTCAACTCCAATCTCCGACTTTGACTGGCTTTTACCTGGGCTCAAATTATGACCTCTGGAAATATCCAACCATCTCAGTCACAATGCAGTTGGCCAATTAATCTCATTTTTCGAAAAAAAAATTAACGTTAATTCTAAAGAATAGCCTGTTGCAACTTTCCTGAATGTGCAGAAAAAACAAAAATGGCAAACATTCAACATGCTCCAAGATTGATTGGAACTCTTGAAAACTGTCTGTCTTGAAGCAGGCAATTTCCTGGAAGTTCCGTAAAATTGTTTTTCACAGGAAGAATATTGGCATCTTGGCTAATGTTTTATAAAGGCGATGAGTGGGTAAGTGAAGTGGTAATAATGAACATTTGGGTTTCTGCAGGTCATTACAGAAGCGGCTGTAGAAAGCGAGTGTAGGGTGACATAATGGTTGCAAGCATGGAAAACAGGAGTGACAAATCAAGTTTAAATTTCAGCTGTATGTTCACTTTGCACTAATGCCCTTGGGATAGGCATACATTCACTTCTCCCTGTGCTCTGTTCCATCACCAGATATCTTGATAACAGTTCTCATCACTGGCATGCCACCCTGACTGATGAAGAAGAGTTGGTGAGTGAGCAAATCACTCTCCAATAACTAACTTACCTGCCCAAGAAGTACCATTAAAAAGCTGTTACCCTTGCTAGTCAAACTAGACAGGGGTCAGTAAGATAGATATGTTATGTATAGGCATTAAATGCATAAACTGGAGCTATGTATATTTGTGGAGGTTTAGGGTGGCCTAATGGTTACAAGCATGGAAAATGGAATCGGCAAACAGTTTGAATTTGTGCTGAGGCTGCTTATGTTCACTTTGTACTAATCTCCCTGAGAAAGGCATGAATTTACTTCTCCCTACGCTCACTCTCATCACCAGATACCCTTACAAAACATCTTGTCACTGGTATTCCACAATAATTGACTGAGTAAAGAGTGGGTGAGTGGGCACTTGAGCAAACCACTCTCCTTGCCTGACCAGATAGTAACAGCAAAAAGCTGTTACCCCCATAACCTTGACAGATAACACGAGAGAAGGATAGTGCCTGTACTGTATTGTTACCTACAAGATTTACTTAACCAATGGCTTGTGGAGATAAATAGGCAGGACAAAGGCCTAAAATACTACTAGATTTTTATTTTGTATGTTAACGCCGACCAGTGACTATGCATCATTTAAAAAATTTTTAGTGAATGCCAACGATATCTTGAAAGTCAGATGAATCATCTTTCGAACGCCTTTCTATTTGGATTTAAAATTACAAAGACTCAAATGTCCATAAACACATGTTTGTTTGAGTTCACTTACTTAGTCTTTTTATTTTCTTTGTTTATAAATAAATTTGAGAACGTAAGCTAAAATAAAACAAAAAAAACAACTTTTAATTATGTTTTAAATCAGGCATAGGCAAACCTTTTGATTTAGCGGGTCACATAGGACATTTTTCATTTATATTCGAGCCACACGTTCACTTAAAAAATGTAGATCGTATTACAGAAAACATACATAATTTCTATTATTAACAAACATATGAATTACAATTATTAATCACCGCTACCAAAGGTTTAGGTTATTCATGTCTTTACACATTTATATGTATCTATGTATCCAGACTTTGTCCAGCCCTAAACGTTCATAGTAGAAACTTGAAATGTTGTACACACACTCTCCTCAATGAGTAGGGAAAATGCTTTTTGTTTTGTTTTTTGAAAATTCCCCTCCAAAATAGGGTTTTAGTTAGGGGTTCAATTTTCAATGTAAGCTTATGTTAAATTGGTCACTGGTTTGTGCCCACTTGTTTTTTTAAAAATTCATACATTTTTTTTGTGATCACAGCCCAACTTTTTAATTGATCACCCCCAATACAGCATATATGGGTGGTGTTGATTCATAATTTCCCTTGGAATGTTAGTTATATTTTTGATTTGTGAAGTAATTTTACAATATAAACTATAACATTGACTTTCTGAGAAAAATTAAATAAGATTTTAAATAAATGCCTAGATTGGCAGCGGGCCACAAAAAATGTTGCTGCAGGCCAAATCTGGCCCACGGGCCTAAGGTTGCCCATATGTGTTTTAAATATTCTTATATTTATAAGATGTTACAAATCCCCTATGACTCTCTCTTAGAGGAAAATCATAAAGTAATTTGCCTGGGTATCTATAGAGAGTACGTGTACATAGAGCTTTAACAAGGAATGTCAGGAAATTGCCTAATGTCCATGGGCTATACCAACGTGTTACAGAATTTCTTTTCTTTTCGGACACACATAAAAACGTATGCCAAATTCTATGTCATTTGTAGATAGGCACTTTGGTACGGGATGATAGTGAGCTAGTCAAGCGGACCCTTACAACTGTGTAGTGAGTTTGATCTTTACTGAGTGCTCCCCACTTGTGGCCTTATGCCAGACTAAGCTT
>VCCN01002736.1:2150579-2166456 GCA_006491835.1 Architeuthis dux | reverse complement strand
GTAGATGTATTCATCAACCTCTTCTAGAGGCTCTCCTTCTATTTTCATGGCCTTTTTGGGGACTTTATTGTTGAATGCTAACTGTGAAAATACATATATTTACTTTAGCTTATTGGAGATCATGTGGTTCAGAGAATGGTTTATCTTTTATAAAATCAAAGCTATATATAAGACAAAGTATCTCCTCCAGAGATTTCAAAGCTTCTGTTTATAAATTATTCTATTTATTTTGTGAATTTTAAGAGAATGTCTTAAGTTTTGAAATCATGAATATATTGAATTGAATTTGGTCTCTACTGACAAATATTTGATATATTGAATTTCTGTTTATAATTTTACAATGCATGAGCTGAAGTTACTGAAATTTAAGATTTGGGATTAAAAAAGAAGACACCCTGAAATAACAAAGTATAAGAGTGGTTTTATACAGTACATGAAGATGAAATATCAGTAAGTGATTTAAACTGAATTCTGAGATGAAGTATTTTCATTCAGAGACATAGCTGGAGACTTAGGAGCTCTGGGGGCAGTGTTGCCAACTCCAAAAATATTTTCACGCTAGTTTGACTGCCAAAAAGCGCTATTTTTTTTTTTTTAAATAGCCAAAAATTGTCAAAAACCACCAAAAATAGACTAAAAATGGTCACAAATAGCCAGAAAATGGCTGAAAATGGACAAAATGTTTAACTGCGAATGCACTAATTTTTGCACTGCCAAAACAAGAAATGTGCTGAATTTAGCACAAAAGACGCTAAATTGGCAACACTGCCTGGGGGCGTAGCTCCTTGAGCCCCCACCCTACACACATTGCAGTAGTTCCCAACCTGGGGCCCGTCAACCAATAAGGGTCCACAATTGTATTACTGGGGGTCCATGGGCAGACCTTTCAAAAGATTAGCTAGAGAGTGCAGGGGGGGAGGGCTTGGCTCCTTGAAGAGCCCCTTCCAACATTAAGATTTGTTATTGTATAATGACTACTATTCATAAAGCTTTTGGGGGCCCAGCTACACCTCTATTTTCATCATTAATTTTTGACTAGTTTCCTTGATTTTATTGTTCCTTTTCATCACACATTGTAGGTTTAATACCGTCCGATTGTTAAAACAAACAGTGGATTGGAATAAAGAAATAGTCTTCATGAAAGTGAACCAGTATCTCATATCCTGGGAGCTTAATATCCTAATATGGATGATGCCTTAAGACTAAGTTTATTCAGATTTCTGCTGCTTACTTAATAAGTAATGCAATTCCACTGAAGGAGTATGAACAGCCGGTGACATAATCCCAGTTTCCTCTGCATGTGTCAGCTTAGTAATCCTTGTAAGTTTCAAGTCTAGTCAAGACCTGGATTTTATTCTTACAAGTTTTATGACCACCCCCTTGACTCAATGCACTACAAAATGTGTCCTAAGGAAAAGTTTTCCACACTCTTCACTTATACTGGGAATCGAACCCAGGACCTTCTGCATGTGAGGCAGATGTGTTAACCATTACAATATCCAAGCGGACAAGATGAAGAAAACTAGTCAAATATTAATATCAGTGTGTTCATATAAACGTAATAATGCATAGGATGAACGTAACTTTCAAAGCATGCTTTCAGGAATATGTATAAAATATTTCGGATATAATATTATTTGAATTTCTTAGAGTAATAGACTAAAGTTATCTGAATTTTTTAGATGAAGTATTGTCAATTCTTATTAATGTATTATAAGTATTTCTTTCATCGTAAATTCAGTTGCTTTTTATTGCAACTCCCAGATTGCTATTCCACAATAGTTAACAAGCAGCATGAATCAGAAATAAAGAATGAGCCTCTGGTGAGATTTGAACTCCCACCCCTTATCCTTACTAATTGCACTAGAAAGACTAACTTTTTATAAGAATTTGAATCTGATCCAGGCTTATTCTTTATTTCTGATCCACACTGCTTACTAATGATTGTAGAATAACAATTTAGGAGTTGTGATAAAAAGCAACAGAAATAAGATGAAATAAATAATTGTAAAAAACTAATAGCAGCTAGCAGAATATGGATTGTGTGATGACTTGGGCTTTGAATGAAGTCACAAAGTCAAACAATATATATAAAAGACAACCTACCTTTTTTTTCTATGTAGAAACACAAGGTGATGAGTCTGTTCTTTCAGTTGATCTGTTTCTTCTTAAGTATTAGCATTAGTTAGTGGCTTTAGTACTGGTTAGTAGTTGAGACAATAAGGAGGAAAAATAGAATAGAGTGTAGTTAGTATTTAGAAGATTTAGCTGATCTTTAGATATGGCCTGATTTAGGAGATGCCAAATAGGTACGACCAGGCTCGTCCACAAGTTGACTTCGACTGGTGATTTTACCTAAAAGTGCAGCAAATTCGAGATGCTGAGATTGACCCCACGGTCAACTGTTTAGACAAGCAGGAAGTGCTTCCAAAGTTAGCACACACCAACTCCTGTTGTCCAGAGGTCACAACAGATGGGTTATTCAGCTAGTTTTAAATAAAACTAAAATTTCATTTCTTTTATTCTTATAAATATGATTAAGTTTAATCTTTTTGCAATGTGAAATATAAATATTTTGAAACAATAAATATGCAAAATCAAAAATGAAAAAATAACATGAAATTTACTTAAATCAACATATGATTAATATTTTTTTGCAATATGAAATATAAATATTTTGTGAAAATAAATGTACAGACTCATAAGTAAAACCCAATTGTCATTTGGACATAACGTCTGACAGCTAATTAATAATTTAAAAATAAACTTTTGGCACCAAGATTCTGGATGAAACATTCATCAGCAAAACGTTAGAACACAGTTTCATAACATATCAGCAGCAGACATCACATATAAGCAGCAGTTTTGGTTACATTACTTACCTTAGTATCATTATTATAGGGAAGGAATTTCATGCATAAGTTCATTTATTTTAATTGTTAACATATGATTCATATATTGAGTACAATATTTTATTTCTAAAAATGATGCAATATTTCTGAAACTAATTATTAAAGACATTTTAACAAAGATCTACAAAAGGTTTGGGCTTGATCTAAGTAGCCATTTAAAAGAATACATAGACATACAGTTAAAGAAAGACTAAGTACACCATCGATTTTCTGGCACCCTTGGTTCCAGAACCGTGCCAGATTATCAATTCTACCAAATCAACAGGTCATGTAATAATAATTCGATAACACCCCATTGACCCACTGATTATGCACAACTCGTATCTTTAAAGCATTAGGACTGTTAGAAACAGCACACTGCGCTTCTGGTAGGGCTACAGATGCGCAGTGTGCTCTGGCATTTGGCACAAAATAATTTTCAAACGACTCTCTGGGGAAATCTCTAATAATCCAGCCATTCTTGTTTACACAATCTATTACTGGATAAACTTTGGCACATTTGGGGCATTTAGTTTTTCCTATCATCTGTGGGTGCTGGCTGTGTTAGAGCATTCTAGGATAGTAACTTTATTCTTAGATTGTTTAAATCCTGTGGATGGTTCTTCATTCTCCATCAGTATAAAGCAGTTTCATCCATACTATACACTTGTCTGGGGCTATGGTTCTCATCATCCACGAGCTTAGCAAATTTATGCACATAATCTGCAGCACTTTCATGGTTTCAGGAGCGGATCCAGCCTGTTGAGCTGACTGACTTCCAAAATTTGGGGTGGAGGGTTAGGGAGATCAGAAAATTTTGAAAATTACGCATCCAAGGGCTCAGAACATTCAGGACATATCAGTTACTACTGAAGTTAAGATAAATAAACATTTTTGGAAAAATTCTAAGGGTCTTGAAGGTTGTCATGTGTTTAGACAAAAAGATTTAAAACTTGGAAGACACTCAGAAAACAGTATAAGTACAATATTTTAGAAAAATTCTGAGATTCTTCCAGAAGATCTACCCCTGGGTTTGGGGACTGTTTTTCTCACACTTTACGCTTAGATTCCATGATGTTTCTTAAACCTTTGAAGCCATCCTACACTGTAATTACACGCTTGTTATGATTTAAGTTCTTAATGGTACAAGTCTACACACAACAACATTGTGGCCACTTAGTGAACTAGTGTGAGAGCCACCAGAAATACAGGCTCTTAATTTTTTCCTGATTAAAAGAGTTGCCAGAAATTCAGTGGTATACCTGTATTGAAGCCCAAACTTGTTTCCATCAATGTTTTGTTATGCAACAAAAGAAAAAATTATGTGTAGTGACAAATTTGGTTTTATTTTGTAATACAATTAAATTTTTAAATGGCTGCTCCTATTAATTTATCTAAATCAAAGCAAATTCTCTTAATGTTTTGATCTGTAGTACTTAAAGAGAACATTTAAAATTGATTAATCAAATGCAGTAGAAATGAAAAGAATACAATCCATTTTTTTTATATTCAGAAACTTTAAATGATATTTTTGGGAGGAGATAATGCCAATTTATTCCATAAACTTTAGATAAAATCAACCTGTCGCTCTTGTGTTGTGTTCTGTAAGCATTCACCGTATTAAGCAAGGTTTCTTTGGAAAACTGAGAAAAAATATGTTGGTGATTGAATAGATCTTGAGATCTGCCAAGTGTTCTACTCTTAAATCATTTTTGATTTATAGTCTTCTGATAATACCACTGAGCATTGCCTGCTGTGTAGATTAATCTGTTTTAATAGCATTATTGTGTAAAAGCATCACTTTTAGACATACGTTATCAAGATTGACACTGTTCTTGAATTCTCTGAAGATTTTTCTATTCTTCATTAAAAAATATCTTGAAATATTCTTGGATCTAAAATCAAAAACAGAAACACAAAAACATTTGAATCAAAAAGTACCCCATTGGTGATTTAGTGTGAAAATTGCAAGATATTATCTTCAAGAGACATGAAATCAAATGCCACATTTGATAAAATTTGGTTTGAATACAGCATAAGTTCAATGAGGCTTGTCATTGCAGACATCTTTTATTAAATGTTTCTTCCTCTCTGCCTTTAAATTATATTTTTTAATTCTTTCTTTTATAATTTCTTTGCTCTCTTTTTATTTTTTCTCTATTTGAACATCAGCTGAATTTTTTTTAAATTCTCTTTGAAGACTTTAATTTTATTTTTTAAATAAAATTAAATTTTGTAGTTTAAATCAATTATAACATAAAATAAAAGTTGCTACTTTTCTCTTTTTAAAAATTCTTTTTTTTATTGATCTAGGGCCACTAAATATCAGTTCAGTTCAGTTGCTGCATATTAAGGGAGTTCTATAGATCTTTTAAAGTGAACATTAGGATCCTATTAAAATGATCTTTTTTTTTCTATAAATCTTTGCATTTGATGCTGAAGATATGAAATCTCTTCTAACAGTCTTAGTAACAATTTTCAAATAAATGTGTGTGCATCTTGGATTACTTGTGCCGTTTCTTGGTCAGTTTAGTAATTGCCTTCACCCATTCTCCAGTGAGACTGTATGGAATTCTTGGTTTAATAAAGTAAGGAGTTAAAAACATCTGCCCCTATGTTACAAGCATTGCCACTAGTGGAAAAAAAAACTGTTTTCTACTGCTTTTATACTTATAATAATCCCCCTCTTTACATACGAATAGTATGCCTGAAGAAAGCTGTAGAATTGATTGGCCGAAACGTTGTGGGAGCATTTTGGGAGTAGTTTTTTAATTTCGCTCCCTTAGTATTGATATGAACATATGCAGTTACAAATAGCTGATTCATTATGAAGGTTTATTTTTTTTATATTAATGATGAAAAAAGATGTGAATGGACACAATACATCATTTGCAATGAAGTGTTATCTGATATTATGCTTATCTAATTTTTCAAATGGTTGCTCTACAGTCACATTGATCTAAGATTATCTCAGATAACAAAGTTACATGTAATCAAGGTTAAATTATGAGTCTATGGTAAATCTCTTCCAGGAATTGGTTGATATATTGTTTTGTGACAACTGATACATTACCTCAATATTATGTAGGAGTTTGTACAGGCAATGGGCATGTTTTAGCTGAGATTTTGAGATGAGTTTTTGTTAATAATCACCGCTTTTTTTTCTATTTCTGTTTATAAATCTGGCCTCCTAGCCAATTCATATTGCATAGTCATGGTGATTCTTATTGATATCCACTTTATTGATGCTTTTTACTGCCTCGTTGATTCTGGCTCCTTGTTTCCATATTTCTTTCAATATTGCTTTATAACTGCCACTTTTAACGTGTTTAGCAATATATATATATTGGACGAATCCTGAGCATGCTATGGTGATTGCCTCCCGACCAGCTGGCCAAGTAAATTCTCCCAGGATGATACCCGAGAATGCCACAAGGACCCCCCGAAGAGACATGGTTCTCTGAACTTCGAGGCCATGGCAGTTTCGAAGAACAGATACTCCACTTTGATCTTAGCCAAAAGGTCGCAAAGCGATAGCATGCAGGAGAAGATCATGCTTAAGACCACATGGATAGATCACAAGACAATGCATTATATTAGAGAGCAAACGGGGGTCAGAGATTTAAAAAAACAAAAACATTAGAAAGCTCAAATGACATGGGCAGGCCATGTTGCAAGAATGCTGAACATCACAACCCACAACGTGGATCCACCAAGATCATACGCAAAATTGAGGCCGGCAAAAAAAATGGTTGGATGATATAGACAAATTCAGAAGGTATTGGCACCCTGACACACAGGATCAAGAGGATGTTTTATTTTGGTGAAGGTGTATGCCTAACAACAAACTTTAAAAGACTGATGATGATGATGATGAATTGCTTCATCATTATCTGAACCTTCTCTTTGCGCTGACACAAATATAATGACATTCCTAGCAGGAAATGCATCAATAAGTCTGGTGGCAAAATGGGGAAATTACCAATTGGTTATGTAAAATTCAGAAAAGGAAACAAAAAGAACAGAGAAAATGAATTGGTAGAAAAAGGAGAATTCTTTTATTCAGTTATACAAATTCTTCATCATCTTAAAAAAAGATTTTCACCACCCAAAGACTTTTATGTAATATCTATTCTTAACATTGTCATTTTATTCATGTCACAGTTGCAAGAATGACAGTGTTCAGTATGAATGCTGTATGTGATCTATAAATGAGACAACCTATTTGAAGGTTGGTAACACAAGCTGTTCAGAAAGATGATATCTAGGTGAAGACGGAGCTTTTTTTTGCTCTTGGGGAAGAGCGGAAGGAAAAATCCATTGATTGGTATTACCAGTCCCAGCATCAAATTTGAATGAAAAGCTTCACACAGCGACAATACAGATAAACTTCATTATCTTCTAATTCTTTTTCCTTTCTTCTCGTTTCTTCTTCATTTGGGTTTGTTCTATTCTTCCCTTGACAGCATTATTCCTTTTATTTTCATTCTTTTTTTCTTCTTCTTCTTCTATTCTTTTTTATCTTTTCTTTCTCTTCTACTTTTATCCCCACACATTTTAGATTTTTCCTTCTCTATTCTTCACTGTGTTCGACTACCCTCCTTTCTTTCCAGAATTTTCATTTGTCACGTAATGATTGCTCTTCCCGAAACTTTTTTGAAGTTTTATTCCCCCTAAATTTATTTCCTGTTCTCTCTTTCATATCTTCTTAAAATATCTTAGTCTGATGCAAAGGTTTCTGGCGTATCTTTTGACAAAATCTTTCATTCATATATATTCAGAACAGTCAGGCATCAAAGGATTTTCCACATGACCTTTCACCATCTTTCAGGTAAATTGCGTATTCCATTAAAATTACAAGAGAGGTGCAGGTGGCCTAATGGTTAACGGCACAGAGTTACCACTCCAGTTGGGACAGTTTATGTTCATTTTGCATTAATCCCCTTTGTAAAGGCATGAATCCACTTCTCTCTCCAGCTATGGGTAAATAGCAGGGCAGTTGGAGCCTTTTGACACTGTAAGCCAGTTCATCTTTGGTGTTTGGCTAGCACTCTGGCCATGTAAAAACTCATAATTACTACAATGATTGGGTCCCATGGATTGTTTGAGGGATTGAGACAAAAATCATTGCCTCACGTGTTATGCTACACAAGAAGCAAATGTGATTTGCATCATAAAACAATGATTCTGGTTTTGATTTGATGAATCCTTGGAAGTATTCAAATGGTTCTTCAGACGATTGAACTCCTTCTTGTTATTTGTGTTGTAAACACAACGTTTCGGCCGATCCATTCTTCGACCTTCTTCAGGTGTAAAATCCAAGTGTGATGGGTTAAACAGAAATTATGTTTAAAGTGGGGTAGCCCTTATAGAGCATGGCCCGGGTGTTTCTGTGTCTTATCACACTCAGATTTTACACCTGAAGAAGGTCGAAGAATGGATCGGCCGAAACATTGTGTTTACAACACAAATAACAAGGAGTTCAATCGTCCGAAGAACCATTTGAATATTAATGACCCTTCTCAAACCTATAGAAAATACCTTTGAAGTATCTTTAACATCTTGAAATTGCTGGAACCCTGACCAGACAAGGAGTGTTGTATGGAGCAAAACAAGTGATAGTCTGAATATGACAGGTCGGGTGAATATTCTGCATGGAGAAGAATTTCCCATCCAGGCTCCAAAGGCATTTGCTATGTTGCATTTGCCACAGGAGGGTGGGGACTGTCATGCAGCAAAATTACCAGTCAAATTCCTTCCCCAGAAAAAAAGTTATTTTCTCTTCCAATGCATTATTAATATATTTTTAAAAAACCTAATTACTTGCAGTAGCATTGCACAGTGAGACTCTGTCCAGGTTTCAACAATTCATAATAAAGAATACCTTTTGAATCTCACCAAATACAAAGAAAAACGTTTTTTCTTTGTAAATTCCATTTAGGTTGAGATGCTGAAGGCTGTCCTGGATCTAACCCTGATTTTCTTCATTTTAATTCTCTTACTAAATCCAGTTTTCATCTTATCCAAAAATTACCTTTTTCTATGTTAAGCATCAAGAGAAAGACAAGAGCTTAATGTTCTTTTCTGTAGGTTCATGTGGAACACATTTTTATAGTTTCTAGGGAAGGCAATGTAAATGACATACTACTGTTGACTTATTGCACAAGCACTAAACTGCTGAGTCAACTTTAAAGGCACTTTTAAGATTTCCCTAACATTGTGAAAAAGGTGGCACTGGGAACCTTTGCATCAACCTCATACAGAGAAACCTTGATTATCCAAACAAAATGGGCGGGGAGTAATTTGTTTGGATAATTGATTGTCTGTCTACATTTTTTGTCATAAGTTTTTTTTCAAAGCTTTTTTTTTTCAATATCATTTTGGATACTACTTTCACTTTCACTATCTCAGATTTATATTTGACTTTAATAAAGTTTTCCATAAGCTACTTATATGATACTCCCCGTGATTGTCTATATTTTTTGTCTGTAATATTTTTCAATGGGGATAACACTTAAATGCTAATTATAGAGTAGTCTCCCATACTTTTTTTTTTTTTGCGAATGTGTAAAAATTCTAGGTTTATTCTGGTAATCTACCTATAAAATACGCCACGTGATTGTCAATATTTTTTGTCTGTAACATTTGTCAAGTGAGATAACTATTAAATGCTAATTATAGAGTAATGCTAATGTTTAAAAAATCCAGGTTCATTCTGGTTGAATATAAACAAGAAAATTCAGAGCAACATATTGTTTTTGATATTTTTTAAGTACAATTGCAAAATTATTTAAATACTGCCGTCATTTTTTGACGGCATGGATAAATTAGTTTCTTATATTTTCTATTTATTTTTCTGTCTTAGAAATCTCATACATTGACTGGAGCAATAGTTTTGTTTATCATCATTGAATCCACTTATGGTCTGACATTTTGAATTTGAAGAAGACACTGACACATCTGTTGTAAAGGATGTTCGTGACCTCTCCACCTCCTTTTTCTGATTTATTTTCCCTATATTTCTTGGATACCACAGAAAGGAACTTTTAAGGTGTTCATGCCAGCATATTGATAATTACCATATTTGATGGCCTCTCTTTTAAAAATACTCAAAATGTAAACATAACCTACATTCCATCTTATTTTTGGACAATTTAAACTCTTCTCATCTTCGATGTAGTCACAATGTTTCAGCTGATTCATTTCTCTTCAGGTGTAAAATCTAATATCTGTATGGATTTACACCTGAAGAGGGTTGTAGAAATGAATTGATTGAAACATCATGACTACATCGAAGATGAGAAGAAGAGTATAAATTGTCTGAAAAAAATGTTCCCTGCTGAAATAATGGGGGTGAGGTCTTATATACCATCAAATATGATATACTACTCAAGTAAGTCAACAGAAGATTGGCAAATAATACTTCTCCCAACTAAAAAAAAATCATTTGTCAAATATTAAGCAAAAATAAAACCTGATGATCTTTTATTACATGCACCCTATGAAACTAAGTTTTATCTTTTCATCACAACTACTCAGACCATCAATCTACAGCTGCTAGTAAACAACAAAAATTAAAATGAAAGAAATACTAGTCAAAAATTAAAAATGGTTGACAATTCATCTTATAAAAATAAAATCAAGATAATAGATTCACTGTTTTGTAACAGTGAAGAATCGACAGATGACAAAAAAATTATTGCAATAAGATGTTCTCTGTCTCAAGACAGATAAACAAGAATTTTGTTTTTTTTATTTTATAGAAAAATTCTGGAAACAGTCGTTTTTTACAGTTGAAAAAACTGTAAACTTATTTGTAAGTCTACTTGATATATAGTTTTACCTCAAATGTTTCTGAATAGCTTTTGAATTTGATATAAACTTGTGAAACACAACTAAAGGGAAAAATATATATTGTCATTACCAAAAAGGTTGTATTTACTTATGATAGGTAAACTTGTTTGTAAAACAAAATATTCAAATCTACTAAATATAAAGTCTTTTAAAAGAATTGTTAGACAAATCCAGAAATTTGTTCATGAAGAATTGTGTTAGGTTCTTTATTTACTACAGGTCATCAAAATTATAGATTTATCTGATTATTTATTTGTTTTTTAAAGAAAATTCTCATAGATTGTTCAAGCGCTTATTTTTTACATTCATTTAGAATTAGTTTTTATATTCGTTCATTCTTAAATTCTGTGATAAGAATTTCAAATTGGTGGCTTTTTCGCTAGTCTCGACCAAAAACTAACAGTCATAATTCTAAAGTAAGGAAGCTTAAAAAAAGAAAAGCATTAAGTTGCATTTTCTTTTTCTTGCCGTCTGGAAACTCAATTCATGGTGTTAGTTTAGGGTCAAATTTTAACAGCAAATTGATCTTTAAAAATTGAAACATTTCATCCTTTCTCTCGAACGTCAATCTGGTATATCTTTTTTAGTTGGGTTCCAGATCAGTCAAGTTGTCAGATTTTTGTAGTTTTGTCCAAAGATGCTGTCAAAAGTTTGCAATAAGAAAAATTAGTAATATGCGGCATAGCATTTTAAGGCTTTTATATTTGTCCCCACAAGACTAAAATTTTCATAACCATGGGAATTGATATGTTTAGTTTATTTTGTTTGTTCTCCACCAAGGTTAGGGTTTTCTTTCATTTCCATAGTGGAGACTAATGAAAAAGATCCTGCATTTTGTGAAAAACGCAACTTAATCTTTTTTTTTCTTCTCAGGCTTCTGTACTTTAAAATTATGGACATTAGCTTTTGGTGGTAACCAACAAAAAAGATGTACAAACTGTTCCGAAATAATTATAGTTCATCAAGGTTATGATATTGATAGTTTTTATATGTTATTGATATAGGATCTTGACATGATCTCTTCAGGCATGTAAATTCCCAATAAGGATGGTAGTTCATCTGATTTTGCCAATATATTCAATATCTGCAGAGAATAGCAAATTAGTTGCTTATATTCATTGATTTATTTTTATAAAAATTGATCCATATATATTCAAATTATAGAAAATAATCATAAATTATTAGTTGTTCATATGGTTAATGTTTTTTGAGATCTATTAAAAAAATGAAATGTTTTTGCATATTACTACAAAAACCTGACTAAAATAGACATTTTCAGAGAAGAGCCTTCATTCTATTATTTAAACAATTAGAAAAGATTTGATTATGCAAGTTAAAATTTGGTAGAACTGCCATTAGCGCATAATTGTTTTTCTGTTTTGGTCATTGAATTCACTAGATTTGCTAACTTCACTTGTGAGATATTCAACCAGACTGCATTGAACACTTTAAACAAATCTCTTTTTATAGAAAGTTTTCTGGACATTTTCTATAGTTCCTTCCCAAAAGGGTCCAAATGTGTTAAATAAGACTCCTGTTAAGAGATTGGCTTATCCATGAGTCGCTTAATAGCTTTTTAGACTTGCCATTCTCAGTTTGTTTGTTTTTTCACTTTATGTCATAGCAATCTATCCTCCATTAAAAGGGTGCTGCTTTGTCCAAATTATGGTTAGTGAAAATTGGGGAGAATCTGCAGAATGGACAGATATATCTATGAGTTTATATTTCCCACAATCTCCAGACATTTTTAATGACCAGTGATCCAAATTTCTCCGCATATCATCACCAAAAATCTGCTATATTTGATAGTTGGATGTATCAGGCAGTTCAAACAAAATTCTTGGCTAGACGATCTCCACACCCATATTGTTCTGCTATTTGAAAATGGATTAGATTGATCTGAAAAGATGACACTACTAAGCTTAAACTCCAAGTGTCTGTCCTCTATTTCAATTACACACAGCTTACACTGCTGAATGTTGACTGGTTTAAGAAGTGACTTTCTTCTGGCTGCTTTGTGATAGTAACCCATGATTTTTGACCTTGAGTCAGGTATTTAAAAAGATTACAATCAGAACAACAATTAGTTGCAGAAGAAAAAAAATAGATTATTAAATTTTGACCAAACTAGCAAACAAACTTTTAAATAAAATTGTTTACTGTTCATTTTTTCAACGTTTTTACATTCTCCTGTTTTATTTTTCTATGCTTTTGAGAAAGGTCATTAACATTCAAATAGTTCTTCGGATGATTGAACTCTGTCTTGTTTGTGCTGTTAACACAATGTTTCGGCCAATCCATTCTTCGGCCTTCTTCAGGCCCAAACCGACAAGACAAGGATAAAGAAACACCCCAATCCTACGTTATAAGGGTTACCTCTATTGAAATTAAAAACTTGTTTATCCCATCACATTAAAATATTTCACCTGAAGAAGGACGAAGAATGGATCAGCCAAAATGTTGTGTTAACAAAACAAACAACAAGGAGTTCAATCATCCGAAGAACTATTTGAAAGTTTCTACATTCATTCACCCATCTAAATGAGACACTGGTTTCCTTTCCTTTATTAGTAATTTGTATGATCACTCACTTGGAAGTAGAATCCCCAATTTTAATACTATATGATGCTGGCTAATTTCAGCTCTGGATTGACCAATAGTATAGTGTTTTGAAATCCAACAGTTCCAGTGCTTCTTGAGCACAGGACACTGTGCAGTGATTCTGTGGTCATTTCTTTTGTGATTTTGTAAGCATATTGTGTAATTGTCAATGAGTATACTTTTATTAGGGTCTTATTTTTTGTTAGTCCCCTTCAAAAGCTAAGTACAGAAGCCTAAAAATAAAAAAGATAAAGTTGCATTTTCTACTAATAGAAACTCGATTCATGGCGTTCGTTTAGGGTCAAATTTTAACTGCATTTGATCTTGAATCAAAACATTTCAATCTTTTTTTCTAAATGGTCAGTCTTGTATATCTTATTAGTTGGAGATCAGACAAGTTGTCAGATTTTTTAAGCTTTCCCCAAAGACGAGGCTAATGCTGAAGAAATAAATAGCTATATAGGACATAGCATTTTGGTACTTTTTAGTTAGTCCCCACAAGACCAACATTTTCATGACCAGTGGTAATTGATATGTTAAGTTTATTTTGTTAGTCTTCAAGGGTTAGTGGTTAGGGTTTTCATGGTGTGGACTAATGAAAAAGACCCAACATTTTCAATCTTTTTGGCATGAAAATGCAACTTTTTCTTTTTAGGCTTCCGTACTTAAAATTATGGATGTTAGCATTTGGTGAGGACTAACTAAAAATACCCTCTTTATTTACTGTGAAATTTGAGTGAAATAATGGTGTCTATTTACTTATGTCACGTCTTTATAATTTTTATTCTTTACTAATGAATTGTTTTTGTTTTTCTTTTGCAGGTAAGCATTCCTTTCTTTCAAGATGGCCGCTTGGTGAGATTATTGCTTTCTTTCCAATGTCTTCTCCTTCACATTGTCAGCTAAACGACCTCTTCTCTTTTGTTCTGAATTTCTGAGATGAGGAATTATTATTCACTGATATACTTGAACTAGGGTCCTCATCTTGGTTGTTATTACATCAATATATTGTCTGCTGTAACCTCTGGCCCCCTTCAGGTTTCTATTGTATTTGGTAACCTTCATGGAATTTCGAATTGAACCCTTTATTCAATCAATGGGCAAGTGGGCAAGTGAATATGATGTAGGTTACGTGTATCTAGTAACCTGCCTGGCTTCGCATGTTCAATCTTGGTCAATTAGTGTCGAAAAATCATATATGCTTCTTCAATGGAAGAGGCAGACAAGCAACACTGCAAGGACGAATTGACTAGGAAGAATAACCGATATGAGATACTGCCCCTCTTGCCCAGCATAGACAACAAAATGAGAACACATTACCCCTGTGTTAGCACAAAGTTTATTATTATAGAGATGGTTGATCCTTGAATCAAAATGGTGTTCTGAGGTTGTTGGCTGACATAATAATTGGGCTTTCTGAAAAATATTACTTTTTTATTATTGTAATGGTGACATTCACAATTAACTGAAGCAGAATGACAATAAAATATTTCCTAATTTTTGTTGTTCGGTCAATAAAAAAAACTTGGAGTCATATTGTAGATACTTTTATCACAGGTGAAGTTCTTTATTATCATTATACGTTACGCTATGAACTTGACATTTTTAAACTTTCCAAAGAATATATAACAATATGAGCTTGTTTCTAAAGATAAAATTGAACAAAATATCTAGTGAATAATAGAATCAGCCAAAAATACTTTAGTGAGGTGCGGGTGACCTAACGGTTAACGGCACAGAGAATAAAATCGGCGAACTGAGTTCAAACTCTGGCTGGAACAGTTTGAATTCACCAATACTTTTGGGAAAGGCATGAATCCACTTTTTTCAACAGCAATGGGTAAATAGCAGGGAAGTTGGAGCCCTTTAGCCCTGTGAGGCATCAGGCTAGCACCCCAGCACAGTAAGAACCCACAATTGCTATAATCAATAATTGGCTCTTCGTGGATCATTTGAGAAATGGAGACAAAATCATTGCCTCATATGTCACACGACACGGGAGCAACCGAACTGAACTGAACTGAACTACTTTACAGTTAATACTTTCACAGTTGATTTCTCTCAAAGTACTGTTTACTCACACATCCCACTTGAATGTAGGATTCAGCTGTTTGCTAGATGAAAGCTGTCTTATTATAACTTCACATTAAAGAAGGTTGACTCTTATCTCAAAGCATTGCAAAGAACAGTTTCCTTAAGCAATCAATTACTTATAAAATCTCTTGCGGTACAATAATCTGCTTGATTTTAAGCAGATACTCAACTTGTTCTGCAGCTTATGCCAAGAATCAAAATGGTTACCATCCCCACTATTTATAAATAATATCAGCATTTGGATTTATAGGTATTACCAGGATCCTCTGTAAGATCATCCAGAGTGGTAAAACAGAAAAACAGCCAAATTTGGGTGGAAAAAATGGACCAAATAATAGCCCAGGGTCATTATTCAAAGGCCACCACAACTGTTAAATTGAGTATAATAAGACAAAAGTTATGACACTTTCAATTGGCAACTCATTTTAATCGTATTT
>VCCN01002736.1:2119413-2130351 GCA_006491835.1 Architeuthis dux | reverse complement strand
ATGAACTGGCGAAACATCAAAATAAATTAAGAAATCTCATTTCGATTGCATTGTGAATTGTCATTTCAATCTATTATTGTGTGTATCATATTTATTTTAGTTTTTTAAATATCGGATATGGAAAGATGAAATAAAATAGATAAGCTAAAAGCCTAAATAAGCAGGATCTGATTTTTACAGTTTTTATGATATCTTCAGTGTTGTCTCTTTCATGCAGATCAAAGTTCAGTGGATGAGCATTTAAATTCTATCAAAACAAACAGTTTCAAGTGACACTGCTTACATATAAAACTCAAGAAAAATTAAACTGTGCTTCTAGTTATTTACTAAGCTTAGCTTAATTTGGCACATGGTTTCAGTAGTGGGGCACCCAGTGCAGACCGAACTCACTACACTAGCAAAATAGTTTGCAAGATGAGCTTACTAACAATTGTGCTATGGTAGGTGCTTCACTGTTAGAAATCGTCAACCAAAACTGAAAACATAAGTTTCTTCAGTTTTTATGTTGCTCTGGCTTGTTGGCAGGATGGCTGGCTATATATTACATGTACAGGCAACATTAATGGAGGTAGGGGGCTGGAAATTTAAAGATTTACAAACTTTAAAAACTTCTTTTTTTTTTTTGTAAACCCCCCCTAAATAGGTTTTTTAGAGGGGGGATTCAATTTGCAATGTAAATTTATGCCACATTGTTCCCTTTGTGTCCTGCAGCATTCACGCTTGTTTTTTTAAGATTCAGACTTTTTAGTGCCCAACAAAATCCAAGAGAAGTAACTTATTCACTGATTACTCCTTTTTCCAACTTTTTAATTGATCATCCCCAACACAGCCTGCTGTCAAAAGTCGTTGGTCATGTGATGGTTTTCTATCTAATGAGACTTGTGTTTTCATAGCATTTTATGAAATCAAATGATGGATAATTTTATATCTGACAGAATAAGATAATTATAATGACATTTATTAGTTGAGAACCTATATTTGCCTGGCACCAGTGCAAATGACTGCTAAATAGGCACTGGGCAAATATAGGTACTCAACTAATAAATATATTATGATAAATCAAATCCTCAATGGGTGTTCCCCACTTTTGGCCTTGTGCTGCACTGAGCTAACCTTAGGAGATACTTACAACATTTAATGTTAGAAAAAAAACGAATAAATGTAAAGAAAATTTTATTAGTAGATATCAACAAAACTTAGCTTAGATTGGCACAAGGTCACAATAATTGAGTGTCCATTGGGGATTGCAGTCACTACACTGGCAAAAGATCTTCAAGACTAGCTTTATAACTATTGCTTCACTGGAGGTGCCCCAGATATTCTTTAAGCTGTCTGGCTCAAAATCATGATAGTACCCAATAAAGATCAAATTCACCACATTAACAATGATCTGTAAGACTAGCTTCTTAACTTTAAACTTAAAGCAATTTTTCATTGGTACAGATACGCAAACTGTTGTTTTACTTAAGATTTTAAATGGCTTTTTAAAACTTTCCTTTGCCATATATATATATATATATGAGTAGCCACATATGGTAAATGCCCAATGATCCATTTTTAAAAGGTTTATATTTTCATTATTTTTAGAGCTATAATGCTCATGTTTTATTTTTATTTTTATTTTGAAGATTAAATACTCTGCGTTATGATTCATGGAGTATGCTAGTTCTTGAAATAACGAAAATATCAACTTTTTAAAAATGGTTTGTTGGGCACTTATCATGCATGGCAACTTCACAATGAAAATGTGGAACTTTAAATTTTTTGTTTTTACTAAAATTTCAGGATGATAAAAACACAGAAGTTAAATCGAAAAGAAAGCACAAATAGTGATGTTTGAAAGCTTGACCCAGAAATCTGAAGCTCTGATCAAAGTGAAAAAATATTCAATATAAAAACAAAAACTTTATCATAAAAAGTCTGTTTTCTTTTGGATAGCATATTCCATATTATACAGCAAATTGATACTGTCTGCATTTTGGAAACAACTGATTGGAGTATATTTCTAAAGTAGACAGATAATTATTGACATGGAAAAAAAATTGTCTTTTTCAATGGAGACAATTTCTGCAATCATTCTGATGCTGAGTCGTTGATCATTTCAAACTATTTGTTCAATATTTCTTTTTTTAAAATTCTCACCGATTTTTGATGTACAGGGACGTCCACAATGTTCATCTTGGACATCCTCTTGACCTTCACAGAATCTCTTGTGCCACTTGAAAGCAGTATTTACTGTGTAAACTGCACACATTCTCAAATGTTTACTTTTGTTCAAAATAATTGCTTTAATCATGTTAACCACTTGAACAGAGTAAAATTCAAGATCTTTACTTGATGAGATTTAAAGCTGGTTTCAATTCATTGCTAAGCTACCACGTGGCAAAGGTGGTGTGTGTGTGGGGGGGGGGCATATATGAGGAACCCTGAAAAATCTTTAAAAAGTCGGACCTATCACTGCCATTGCTAGGTGGTAGGTATTTTTGCAGTTGTGCAATGTTATTTAAACTTTTGAAGTATTTCCTGCTATATATGGCCCTTTTATTTCTATTGCACATGTGCTTATAAGAATGACATCTTCTTCTATATATATAAGTGAGAGGTGTCACACCCGTCTGTCTGTCATGCTATAGAAACCATATAAACATGCACACAACCCTACCAAATTTGGCATGTATATCAATGACCTTAGGGGAAGGTTTTAAAGTATAAAGTTTTTTTAAAGGTTTTAGAGGAGATTCTATTTACAATGTAACTATAATGCTAAAAAGGACCCTTACTTTACAGCCAATATACATATCTTATGTTTATATATACTTCTTTAAGTGGTGAAAACTGTAGGGAGACTTTTCCCACTCTTTAATGGGTCAAAAGTGAAAGTAAACAATTGTTATGCTTTAAGGGGTCAAAAATGAAGGAAAACTTCCTCCCGTGAAGTAAAGGGAAGCTTTTTTCCCCTTTAGAGGAGTCAAAAGTGTAGGAAAATGTGTTCCGACCTTCAAACATAAACACACGCTGCTCCAGACAGGGCCAGAGTTTATCTTAAAAAAAAAATATAAGTAAACCCATTCAACCTTATTTTCATACACACACACATCTATCTGAACTTAACATAAACCACATTGCCATCATTAAGAACTCTCAGGCACAATTAACAATTTGCATTTTATTTACACCGTCACAAAACCAACACAAAAACACAATGAACCCTCTTACATACACATGCTAAAACAAACACAAGTATTCTCTCGTTCATTGAATGAATAAACACTTGTTTTTCTAAAGGTTGTCTTTGCATTTGTTATTATTATTTTTGATCTTAAAATTTGATCTTGTTCCATTAAAGCATGAGCTGCATGGGCTCAAAATCGCCTTTCCGCACGTGGGTTGTGTTTTAATATATAAGTATGACCAAATCCCAAATGGAGTCACTACATCCCTTCATCATCAGCTATTATAAATCCACTACTGGACAAAGGTCTTTCCCATCTCCTTCCATGACGACCTAGATTGTTCTAACTTCAGCCACGTTTTACCTGCAAACTTTTCTATTTCGTTCCTCCGTCTAGTGTCTGGTCTTTTCCTACTGCATTTACTTTCCCATGGGCACCAGTCGGTTAGTCTTTCCCCCCATCTATTGTCATCTCTTCTTGCTAGGTGACCAGCCCATTTCCATTATTTGTATAATATCCTTCACTCTAGTCCTCCCTCTTATCCATGTTGATTTTTTTCTATCTCTTAGAGTTATCTCTAGCATTGCTCTTTCCATGGCTCTCTGTGTTACTCTAAGTTGGTTTTCAGCTCGTTTTGTTAATTTCCATGTTTCGCATCCATAAGTCATGGCTGGTATTGTGCAACCATTGTATATTTTACGCTGTAAGCACATTGGCAAGGTGCTCTTCAGAATGTCTCGATGCATACAAAATGCTTTCCAACCTATTGTTATGTGTCGTCTTATTGTTTTTCTCTAGCTTTATTAGCTGTCCTAGGTAGATGTTATGGATAAATTAAACCCCCTAAAGTAGGACACCCATCTCCTCACAGAAGCCCTGATAAGCAACCCATATACTGGTAGACATCGTTCCTCTATAAACACGTGGGTACCCATAAGCTATCTACAGAATTTTAAATCTTTTGTGCGCACATTTATTTCCTTTGTACGATGGTTACAAAACATGTGTGTTTCTAAGCTGACACATGAACAGCTTAGAGGAAACTATGCTTACCATCCTAAAAATGTGCTAAAAGTCTTGATAAAAGCTCTTATTTCAAATTTGTAGAACTCGGGCTATGACAATGATAGAACTAATTATTTTCTGCGATGAGCTAAACCAGTAATCCTGCAAAATTGTCTTTGAGCTAAAATAGCTGTTCTTTGACTTAATGATTTTTTTTTATAAATGTAGCTGTCTAAATGTACAATGGCTTTTACGTGGAAGTTTATTTGGAGTTGTATCTTTATGGATTTTAACACATCTTCCCAGCTTTTAACTCATCAGTTATATGATGCATCTGACAACCCTTATCCTATAGACCTATGTAAATTTAACATTTATCTTTTATGATTCACTCTTTGCTTAAAGTTACGATTAAAGATAAATAAATCAAGTAACATTGCTAATTGAAATAAGACTTGCTCTTGTTAGCATGAGTATTCAACAAAAAATGAAGCAAATTAAGTGATGGAGAGTGTTTCTTGTCAAGTCAAGCCTTTAAGCCAGGCATGGGCAACCTTTTACGAGCAGCGGGCCGCATCAGATATAGCTAATCATAAACCGGGCCACAAATTCACAAATTCACCGTCAGAATATTTTTTTAGAATGTTAGGAACTTTTCCGCTAACAACATAGCTTGCATGCACCATTTCTCTGAGCTCTGTTTGCCATTTTTAAAAAAAAGCATATTTAGGCTACCGATCTGTTTCTTTAGTGCTTCAATTTTAAGCTTTCTGATAGCTCCTTTAAATTTATCAAACCTGGAATGTTTAGTTGTGTAATGACGCTTAACGTTAAATTCTTTAAATGCGGAGTGGGATTCAGCACATATTAGACACATTGGTCTGTTTTTTACTTCAACAAAGAAGTAATCATTTGTTCTTAGATGAAATTTTAACAAAACGTTATTTTCCTCATGGAATTAAGCGTGCCATTCAGAAAGTCAAAAGGGCCGCATGTGGCCCGCAGGCCGCAGTTTGTCCATGGCTGCTTTAAGCTAACAGTGAAAAATCTTAATTTGACAGGTTAAAAATAGACAAGTAATTTGAATGATGCAAAGTAAAGTTATGCTTCATGCACAGAAGTGAGGAATTACTTTTAAATTGCTTATTATTGTTGCATGAAATTGCTGCCTTTCTCTTCTTGTCTTGCTCTGTAGTCAATGAGCTGATTCCACTTCTTCAGAATAAAATTCAGAACCTTCCGGGTTTAGCTTCCTGACAATCTATATATGTAAAAGCCAGTGTCTGTTACTTTATAATAATGTAACATGCTTTGTATGTACAAAGCATGTTACATTATGTATTTGTTCATATCTAAGAATCTAGACCAGATACATCTTTCACATTTTGCATCTAGACCAGATACATCTTTCACATTTTGCATACATAACCCTGGAGTATGTCCACATAAAATGGTATATAAAGAAAATTTATTTTGCATATTTCAAGCAGGTTTTAGACTTTTTTAATGTCAATTTTTGTTATTTAAAACTAACTTCGATTAAGCCATGACTGATGTCTGTGTGCTGTTAGAATAAAATCAAACTGTAATTAAAAATCTTCCAAAAATAAAGTAGCCATAGAAGTACAGGATTTGACAAAAAAATAATTAATTTAATCATTACTTAAATCGATTTTGAAAAAAATATTGCCATTTTTTCCTTAAACTATAGTGAAAAATGCATTTGTTTACAATGAGTGTCTGTTACCTGTAAACTCAGTTCAAAGGTCAAGTGGGTAATTGAGTGAAAGCCTGCTTAAATTTATGAGCATCTCATGAGACAGTTGAAGTATGGATGACTAAAAATGAAAAACCTGTTAGTACTCACAATGGCAAAAGTATATTCCAAATGTTAAAACACCACCACATGATGCGCAGCAATCTCCTTTATGAATATTCTTTAATGATTCTTCCAAATAATGTTGACTCATTATTACTTTTTAATAAATGAAATAATGTCTGATGTATTTTATGCTTTAATAAGTAATAATAATGTATATTATGCAAATGCAGTATTGACTATGAAGAGTGTCACTTGTTTGAGGTTCAAATTAGATATTTCTTGTGGTATAGAGTCATACCAACTAAGAAACATAAAAACAATTTCATGAATCTTAGCTTCATGTCTTCTTCTTTCTCACTGGTCTTAAAATAGCTAGTGTGACTTCAAAAAGTACAAGTCTGGTTAGTCACTCAATTGAAACCTTCTCGTGACCGTCTTTTAGAATTGGTGTGGCCTGTGCGCGTGATACGTTCGTACATATTTTATTTATTTATTTTGACTAGGTTATAAATTTGTAATGGATAAGTGCGTATTTAAAAATGTAAATGATATAAATTAAACAGGTCTGGTTAGTCACTCAATAGAAACCGTCATGTGACCAATGTCTCTTGGCAGCACGCTGTTTTAGGGGTGAACAATTTAAATGTTGGAAAAGGTGGTGATTAATGAATAAGTTAGTCCTCTCACCTTTTTGTTGGGCAGTGATCACTGAAAAATTCTGAATTTTCAAAAAACAAGTGTGAACACTGCCGGAGACAAACTAAGGAACCAATTTAGCATAAACTTACATTGTAAATTAAACCCTAAAGATATTTCTAGACATAATAAGGAGTAAAACGACGCATAACGATAGGTTGGAAAGCATTTGGTATGAATAGAGACATTCTGAGGAGCACCTTGCCAATGTGCCTAAAACGAAAAGTATATAACGGCTGCATAATACCAGCCATGACTTATGGATGCAAAACCTGGAAATTAACCAAACGAGCAGAAAACAAACTTAGAATAGCACAGAGAGCCATGGAAAGAGCAATGCTAGGGGTAACGCTAAGAGATAGAAAAGGAGCAACATGGATCAGAGAAAAGACTAGAGTAAAGGATATTATACAACTAATTAAACAACAAAACGAGAAGAAATGACAATAGATGGGGGAAAAGACTAACAGATTGGTGCCCATGGGATAGTAAAAGAAGTAGGAAACGGCCAGACACAAGATGGAGGGACGAGATAGAAAAGTTTGCCGGTAAGACTTGGCAGAGATTAGCACAAGATAGGTTGTCATGGAAGGAGATGGGAAAGGCCTTCGTCCAGCAGTGGACTTATAACGGCTGATGATGATGATGATGATGAAGAAATTGGTGTGGCCTGTATATGTGACACATAGATAGCCAGCCAGCCAGAACCACTCAAAAACTGAAGAAAACTATGTTGACAGTTTCTAATTATTTTCATTTATTCAGAAGACTAGAACACCATCTTTGTTGGAAAAGCTTTGAAATAGTGAAGAGATCAATTCAGCATGCTCAGAATTCTTTCTGTCCAGAATCCTAAATGTCTTCAGCTAGGAATAAAAGAATTAGTTCCGTAGTGAGCTTTTGTCATTGCTAATAATAATGATGATTATGTTCTTGACACATAAATTTAATTTTTGTTACATTGAATAGGTTTTTATTCCCTCTCCTAAAATGCGTCATTACTTTCCAAAGATCCATATAAAAGAAAAGAAGTTTTTTTTTTTACTAGAATAAGACATGAAGTGAATGATAAAAATAATTTGAATAAGGGATTTTTGTACATTTCAATATTTTCTTTTTATTGAGCAGTAACCATTTTATCATCTGAAGCCAAGCACAAATATTACAATTGTAAATATAGTTCTCATTTCTGATCTGTCCAACTTGTCAAGAAATGCATTTACAATTATTTCTATAATCCTGGCTGCCATTTTCTAACTTTAGCATCATGTAAATATATTGCATTTCCTGGCGTCGAAGATGCTATTTCTTTCTTGAAATAAGTCACGAAAATTTACACTGTGTCCTATAGGCTGAAGACTACGTTTTTCATAGCCCCATCCTAACCCCAGAGGAAGGTATTCTATGCTAAACAATAATCTGAAGTTCTGTATATAACTTTTGAATGAAAGTTCATTCCCGTAAGCATTGAAATAGCGTGGAAGCCATCTACTCATTGTAATGATGTCGCCAGCATGAACGATCTGCATAAATATTGTGCTTTTTATTCCAAGCACAGATATTACTAGCAATCCAAGGGAAATTATTATCGCCAACAATATATGCTGTGTTGAGGGTGATCAATTAAAAAGTTAGAAAAACGGTCAATCAATGAATAAGTTATTATTCTCTCGCCTTTTGTTGGGCTATGATCACTAAAAAAAAATCTGAATTTTCAAAAAGCTAGTGGGCACAAACTAGTGACCAATTTAGCATTAAACTTAAACCCGCCTCTAAAAACCTATTTAGGGGGGAATTTTCAAAAAATAAAAAAAACATTTTCCCTACTCCTTGAGGGGAGTGTGTGTGCAAAATTTCAAGTTTCTACTATGAATTTAGGTTAGGGTTGGCGAAGTCCAGATACATAGATAGATATATATAAATGTCTAAACACATGAATAACCTAAGCTCAGAAACAGTATTTAAACCAGTGTTGTGGGTAGCAGTGGTTAATTATTATTGGTTGTGATACAGATATTCCAGTGAAGGTAAAAACCACTGCTTGGCCAACGACTGAATTGTGGAACTGGAGTATTGTAGTGCTGCTCTACTGTGGGTACTTACATTAGGCTAGGTGTAAACATTTGTGTGCAAACTTAGTGTGTTACCATACTGTAAGAGAAAGAGAAAAATGCAGACTATAAATGGCTAAGAGGAGCAGTAACAGCATTATTCATTTATGAACAACTTTGAACAAAAATAATATTTTATATAATTACCATTAAGTTCAGAAATACAAAATTTACAATGAATTTAGTATAAATGTAGACACATCTTTCCACAAAGTTAGAACAAGATACTCTTAAAATAAGTTCTTACAGAAAGATTTAAAATATAAAACTAGCACAGATAGCTTGCCATTTCTAACTAAGAGTCTTTCAGCATTCTTGCTTTGTACTAAGTCTGCACCTTGCGTATAAATGCAAGAGCACGAATGTCCATACTAGTCCATCTGCATTAAACAGATGTAAAACTCCTTTCTTAATATCATTTAAATTTGCTTCGAAGCTAATTTCTCATTGTGCACATTTTTATCTTCTCTTTCTATTCAGCATGCTTTAATTACATATGTTCATTATTGCGTTTATGAATCATTTAGTATTACTTATGTTCTGTAACATGTATGTCCTTTATTTCTCAAATACTCTTTTGTTTATAATTAAATGTTTATATTTTTATAGAAAAATATCTGTCTTGCTTATATTTCTTTAAGCATTTCTTTCGCTGTGTATTCTACTATTATATTTGACTAAAGTTTATATACAAACAGTACTAAGAATATATGTATACATTTTTCTATAAACATACTTCATTTCAATGGTGACTCAAACTATTCAATTTCTCCATATTTCTAAATATTTCTCGGAGAATTCATCTAACAAGGCCAAACAAACCCACTAAGAACAATACGCATTCTTAACAGATCTACATGTTGATAAACCAACCACAAAATGTCTTGGTAAGGTTGGTGAAAATGCTGAGACATTAATATTATGTTAATTCTTTTTTTTCCAAATTTGAAAAATTGGGGTGCACCCTTGAGGCCAGAGTGACCTTGATGCTGGGAAATACAATAATTAGAAACTGCCAACCAAAACTGTCAACATAGGTTTCTTCAGTTTTTAAGTTGGTCTGGCTGGCTATGTATGTATGTATCGCACATACAGGCCACACCAATGGCGCTAGAGGGCTGAACATTTTAATATTTACTCTTATTGTTTTTTTTGAAAATTGCCCCCGAAATAAGTTTTTAGTTGGGGGTTCAATTTGCAATCTAAATTTATTCTAAATTGGTCCCTTAGTTTGTGTTCGGCAGTGTTCACTCTTGAAATTTTTGACTTTTTAGTGATTACAGCCCAACAAAAGGCGAGAGAAGTAACTTATTCAATGATCACCCGTTTTTAAAAATTTTTAATTGATCACCCCAAACATGCATGCTCCCATCATTGGTGATGGTTTCTATTAAGTGACTAACCAGACCTGTTTTTTTTTTTTCTTTGTATCATATCATTTTCAAGCTCTATAGAATGAATGTTATGTAATAACATTTATCATCTTAAGAAACATCTGTTCTTTTAAATCCGTGGCGTCCCAGCCAGATACTTGTTTCATTTAGACATTAAAGACTTAGTAAATAAATAGCTGATGACTCAATAGAATGAACTATATTTGTTAAAGTCAAACTGTTTGACCTTCAGATTTCCATTTTATTACTAAGCCCTAACTTTAGTTACACCCTCATGTTTATGCACAAGTATTCTACCAATATTCTGGTTACTGACAGTCCAGCATTTCCTGAGGTCAGGACAAAATTACAGGATTTTATTTAAAAGTTCTTTGACAACCAGAATAGTTTATGGTGGCCACAGATATCAACAGGGGTCTCTCAGTGCTGTCAGGCTTTTAGCTCATTTTGCTTATAATCGACCAGGCAATGACTTCTAAAGTGGATGCAGATGTTAGTGTTACTGCAAATCATGACACCAGTCCCTATTGATCCAAAAGAAGATTAAACCGCTGGAAAACAAAATCCAGCCATGTTAAGTAATAATGGGATGGTGAGTGGGGGATTTGTTATTGAATTAATATTTACTTGATATGACTTGTTCAGGAAAATGTGTTGAATCAGCAGGAAAAGGAAACCAAGACTGTCACCTAAACTGTCCAGATAGGTTTCCTCAGTTTTCAAGTGAGTCTGGCTGG
>VCCN01002736.1:2078455-2101039 GCA_006491835.1 Architeuthis dux | reverse complement strand
AAGTCATTGCTAGTTGAAATTTTCAGCCCTCGAGCACGATTGGTGCGGCCTGCACACATGATATATACAAACGTCACCAGCCAGCCAGCCAGCCAGACCAACTTGACAACTGAAGAAACCTATGTTGACAGTTTCTAACAGGATAAAAAGAGAAGCAGTTAAAATACAAATGTGTTGTCTGCAATCCAATCACTGAACTTTGTTTCCTCAAGTTGATTATTGCTTAAAAATGTCAACAAAACTAATCAAAGTCCAGACATTGGATAACAATATGATTGCATTTTGATGAAGCAAGTAGACAATATTAATGTCCACTTACTAATATGAAAGATATACTAATCAAAAATGAATGATGGTTGAATACTAATAAAAAATAAAATCAAGGAGACAATATGTTTGATATTTTATACCATACATAAATAAATATGTGTATGTGTTTAATTCATATGCTAAAGCTGTGAATTCTAGTACTGTAAATAATATCAAATTTTACTTTCTTTTTATCATTCAAATTTTAATGTTAACAGAAAAAATGTTAGAAAATAGGACTGAAAATGTTTAATAACTGATTAGACAATTTGAACATTTATATTTTCCGGCTGAAAATTTTGCTCAACAAGATTGACAAATATTGTCATCATCATCATCATCATCATCAGCCGTTATAAGTCCACTGCTGGACGAAGGCCTTTCCCATCTCCCTCCATGACAACCTATCTTGTGCTAATCTCTGCCAGGTCTTACCGGCAAACTTTTCTATCTCGTCCCTCCATCTTGTGTCTGGCCGTTTTCTACTTCTTTTACTATCCCATGGGCACCAATCTGTTAGTCTTTTCCCCCATCTATTGTCATCTCTTCTCGCTAGGTGGCCGGCCCATCTCCACTTTTGTTGTTTAATTAGTTGTATAATATCCTTTACTCTAGTCTTTAAAACTAAGCAAATATTACATTGCATCCAATGTGCAGGTATTATGACTAGGGGGTTGTCTACTGAAGCTTGATATGGACAGTTATAGGACTTAGGAGTTGCAGTTCTCCAAATACCCTTGTAAACCATTTGTCTTATAGTATGACATATACAGTAAGCAACCAATCAATCATGAAATAACGGTATCAGCAGTGCTGGAAATTGATATACTGTGAGGCTGAGTTTTGGGAACTTGGTATACAGTACTGTCTCCATTAATAGATATTAAACACACAAAAAACCTGGAAATTAAGAAGTAGGTATACATTGTACCCCACCATCCCCCATTTCAATCACTGGCTATCTGAGAAAGAAACTATGCATCTATTAAAGTTATGTGATTATCCCAGTTAAATTCTTATTCAACTTTCTCTATCAGAAACCTAGAGAAGGCTGGAGAAGGGATTGGCTGAAATGTTGTGATAACAATATCAGCAGAAATCCGAAGAATGAGTTAAATTATCTAAACATATCTTAGAAAGTTAATGACCCTTCTCAACATTGAAGAGACAGAAATCTAAAGCTTATATATTACAGGTCTGGTTAATCACTCAATAGAAACCGTCACATATCCAACGACTTTTGGCAGCATGTGTGGGCCAATCAATTAAAAAATTGGAAAAAGGGGTGATCAATGAATAAGCCATTTCTCTTACCTTTTGTGGCGCAATGATCATTAAAAAGTCTGAATTAAAAAAAACAAACAAGTGTGAATGCTGCCGGACACAAACTATGCAAATAATCCTCCCACCTAGACATAATAAGGAGTAAATGTTTAAATTTTTCAGCCCTCTAGCTCCATTGGTACGGAGCCATCCAGCCAGTCAGAATCGCTTAAAAACGGAAGAAACCTATGTTGATATTTTTGGTTGACGGTTTCTAATATAAAACTCACCAAAAGTCTGCATACTCATTTGCAGAATCAAATATCAAACTTCTATGTGAATATCAAGATATCGAGAAAAAACCAAAGACCTTACACTTTCCAAAGAAGAAATCATGGTATCTGGATGATTCACAAATGTTGTGATTTCTTAGTTTTATTTTATTTATTTTTTGTTATACATAGTGTATCATGGTTAGCTGATAAATATGTTATCTGTTATAGTATCCTAACAGCTATAGTTGTTCTATGACAGTTTAGGTTTCAAATAATCAATTTAAATGTGATAAAAGTTATTTAAATCTTAATCCCTTCCATTTTTTTACCAATAAAGTTCAAGATGTTAGTTCACTTCATAAACCACAAATTATAAGAATTATTTTGATCTCAAGGAACAATTGTTTCAAATATAAGGAAAAAATATTTTTTACTGAGATTTTGAGATTAGGTATTATTGAGACTGATTTTTGTATTATCTTGTAATCTTTGTTTTTCTTTTTTTTTGCCTGGTCCATTCTCCAGTTGTCTTCAGGCACATATGTCTGGTATGGTCTTAATATTAATTTGATTCTCCTTATCATCTGATGAGCAAGCTGGCATAAGATGACAAAAGGAGAAAAATGTGAATAAGAGGAAGTCAATGATTATGGCACTGCTACCATAGAAAAGTGTTCACTGAAACTGAAAGAGTCAGAAAAAGAATGCCATGACAACAGGACATAGCCCACAGACTGGATTATGAGAAAAAAAATGACCAAGAGCAAAATTCTGTATCAGATGCATTCAGTCAAAGTAGTCCAGAAAATGAATTCCTGTTGAAAAAAAGGACAGTAAAAAAAAATAATTGAATATAAAGAAATCGTTATTATTTTAATACTGCCAAATTTTTTAACAAATTGCATATTAGTTAAAATGTGAATTATCAATGAATTTCTTGAGGTATCATGATAGTTTTTTGTGGAGCAGAAATAAGTTGAATGTTGACCACTGACTGATTGAGTGTGGTTTTGAGCTTACAACCAAATCGTAGAACAATTTTGGATTCTGGAAAAGGTTTTCATGCTTTACTGCCAATGCCATTTATTTATTGTAAGTTTGGGTTAATGACAGATTAAAAATGCAACAAAATATTATGTACTTACAGAGATTCTTTATTCATATAGTGACTGTAGTCAACCTAACACGCGTGTACTACGAAGCGATTTCTCCAACTGATAAACAATCGCTGCCCCGTTCCTGAACATGAAACAGCGCCCCCTAGCGGCAGTCTTCTGCCTAAGGGGAATAACACATGATACTTACTTAACATTTATGATTTGGTAATTTATTCAGGCTAGGATCATCATCTTTGCAGGCGCAGGGTAGAGTAGTCCTTATCAGACCAGATAATGGAATCGATGAACTGAATCCCAGTTCATTTTCTATGAATGGCATTTAGAAGAGGCATGAAGCCCTTTCTCTGTGTGCTCTATCCCATTGCCAGATATTTTGACAAAATGTCTAGTTACTGACATGACATGGTGGTTAACAAAGAGTGGGTGACTGAGCAATTGGTCAAACCACTCTCCCTTAATTACTGTATCAGCCCAGGTAGTAGCAGCAAAAAGCTGTTACCCTCATAGTCAATCTTGACGGTCTAATTATCATGATTATCATCATCCTTATAGCCTTTTAGTACAGTTTTTTTAATAGTCATCTTAAGCTTTCTCAACATGAATGTGATACCTGGTATTTTTGTCAAAATATCTGGCAATGGAATAGAGCACACTGAGAAAGGGCTGGATATTTATTTATTTGCATAGGTATCACATTAATCTTTAAGAAGGCCAGAGAATTGACCGGCTAAAACACTGTGATAAAAGTTTAAAAAATAGGACGTCAGTAATATAATTTTTTTAAAAGATTTTCTTAGATGAAACATTGTCAGTCATTATTAGTTTTTCAACTACTATTCCTTTCATCTTAATTTCAGTTGCTTTTTATCACAACTCTCAAACTGTCATTCTACAGTAAGTAACCAACATGGATTGGAAATAACGAATAAGCCTCTGGCAAGACTTGAACATGAACCGCTTTTTCTTGGGGAAGCCTGTCTTAACATGAGCTGCTTTACTGTTTACGCCATAGAGCACACTGGATGAATCCAAATCTAACTGTTTCACCTTTCCTTCTCTCCTTTGTGGGCCATAGAATGACGGCCTGAGAGTTGCGGTAAAAAGTAACTGAAATTAAGATGAAAGAAATACTAGTCTAAAAGTTAATAATAATAATAATGAGGAGATCAGTGTGAATAAACATTTGAACATTTTATTTTAGTGTGAAAAAAAGTATACAATTTGTATATACAAGCACACATCATAATAATCATATTTACAAAATGTCTAGGGCCTTAAACCTTTGCGGTGGTTAATAAACATCATAATTCTTCAGAAAATCATTCACATCTGTTGATAGCACGACATATTCTGGCAATCTATTCCAAAGTCCTACCACTCTATTGCTAAAATAGAATTTTCTGATATTCAATCTACTTCTATTTGCTTCTAACGTATATGTGTGGCCTCTCAGTCCCTTGTACCCCCTTCTAGTAAAAAGTACATCAAGGTTTACTACTTCTAAACCATGCATAATCTTAAACATTTCTATTAAGTCTCCCTGATCTCTCTCATTTTCTAACAATGTTAACCCTAACACTTTAACCTATCCCTCATAACTCATGCTTTTGAATTCCAGTACAAAAATGTATGAGTTATAAGGATAGGTTAAAAGTGTTAGGGTTAACATTTGTTGATCAGCAAGTGGAAAACCATCTTTGTTTCATGTTTTTCATATCTCTTCCCCTAACAACAACCAGTTTGGGTATCTCTTACATAGAAACTTGAGACATGAATTCACACTTTTAATGCTACCTTGGATAGCACAGCATAAAGCACATCCTCTCCTCAGTGCTGCAATGCAGAAACTGAGTCTAGTGCATTGTTGTAGCTATTCATATCGTCTTATAACCAAGGGTCGGGAACATTTTCAACCTGAAGAGCCATTTTTAACTAAACAAAAAATAATTGTGACTATTGGAGCTGCATAATTTATTATGAACAAAAATACATACAAGAAATGTAATCCTAACACTTTTAGCCTATCCTCATAACTCATACTTTTTAATTCCGGTACTAACTTAGTTGCTCGTCTAAACTAAACTCATTTTAAGTATCTGTAGTAATTCGATTTTAAGAAATAGCAAACCTGTTCTTTTATGTGATTTTTTGCCAAACTTCAGTCCATGTTGGAATTGACTTTGTTTTTCCCATGTAACAAGAAGAACAAGAACAGGAAACAATCCTTACTTAATTCAGAGGAGTAAACTCTTCACTGTTTGTCTAGCACATTAAACCAAACCAATATATAAAAGTAACATTTCTCTACCGCGATTTGAAATCACGACCAAGTGATTGCTAGGCGGCTCTCTTACCAACTCGGCTAAACTGACTAGTGTTATATATTAACAAATTTATTTATTATATATACAATACAAAACTCTTCAGTCAGAATAGAAGTAGGAATATAGTTTGACACTGCAGTAGCCAGGCTTGTTTTATTTTTGTATCTTTAGCCATTTAACAATTATTGGATTCTACATCTTCCAAACCCATGTGAATACATCAAAAACACTTTTAGAAATATTGAAAAATTATCACTCAACTTTTCCTGAAAAAGATATTAATCAAATAAAAAAGTTGATTTCTTTGTAAAGTTGTTTTTTGTGATGATTGTATCTAATAGGCGCCGTGGGTATTTGGTATTGATCAATCTGAGCCTTATTTGTGGATTGGGGAATACATTTAAAGGAATGAGTTTTCCCTGATCAATCTTTTCTTTTTTTAGTTTTCTTTGTTCTTTCTGCTGAAAGGCCTGAATTTATTTCACTGATTTATCAATCTCGCCTGCTGACCAGAATTAATGACCAGAAGAAATTAACTTTGAAGTTTTCTATGATAGGACATTAAAATGTTTTCAATGCCATTTACCAACATTTCTTTCAGTTAATGTTAAGATCTGAATGCTGAAAAGTAAATAAACAAGTTTGGTTAATCACTCGATAGAAATCAATGTCTTCTGGCAGCATGTTGGGAATGATCAATTAAAAATTTGAATGAATAAGTTACTTCTCTTGCTTATTGTTGGGCAGTGGTCACTAAAAAAAAGTGTGAATTTTTTTTTAAAAAGGGAGAATGCTGATGAACACAAACTAAGGGACCAATTTAGCATAAACTTAAATTGCAAATTGAACCCCCACTAAAAACCTATTTAAGTGGAAATTTTCAAAAAACAAAACAACCGTTTTTTTCTAAACATAATAAGGAGTAAATGTTGAAATTTCCAGCTCTCTAGGTCGATTGGTATGGCCAGTATGGGTGATACATAGCCAGCCAGACCCACTTAAAAACTGAAGAACCCTATGGTGACAGTTTCTAATACTGACATTATAATGATGCAGTTTATAGGCATAGCATGCTGGTAAACATGAGTAATGTTGTGCCTGGCCAATTACATGTGAATAAAGGGTACTTTAAAAATGAATCTGGTGATTATATGCTACTAGCAGGGATACCCGGCATTGCACGGTGGCAAAAAAAACTGAAAATATAACCAAACAGGAAAAATATGTTCTTTGATATATTTCTTCTTACACAACCAAACCAATAAAAAAAAACCAGACAATTATTTACACTATTTACACATGTAAAAGTAGCTGTAACAGAAGAAATGTTCTGTTGCACATAAAAGAACAAATGATGTCATCCCTCGACAGGGCATCTGATTAAACTACATAAGTGCTTCTCCCGTTGGATGCCAGTATGAAAAGGTCATCTAGGGATCCAACCCTAGAACAAATAAGTCAGGTAGAGACCAGTGATCATGAGAGATTGTCCTTGTGCGTTGTTAAAAATTGATAATTTTAGTCTGAAAACATTTCTCAGGGTTGCACAATTTTTTACAAACCAAAGAAGAAAAAAAATCAATTTATTTAGCCTTTAAAGATATTTCATTTTGCTCCCAAAAGTTATTTTAATCCCAAATTAACCTGTGCCGGCTTCCAATGATCTTGGGGGTCAGCACCACCTATCCTATCATGTTTTTTTCTGCCCAGGTTAACCCCACTTACTAAATTACCCCAAGAATGTCATTATTTTAATCCCAAACTGATCTCCGGGACAATTCTGCATAAAAGAATGGTCGAAATTTACCACCTAAACAGTTGAATTTAACTTTATCATCTCGACCATTAGTGAGGTCAAAAAACATTTGTACTTTATAACAAACTCAATATTATGCTATAAATTGCTTTAGTTGGCTAGAAATGACCTCCAGGATAAATCTCTCATTGCCTGTGTAAAGATGAACCCCTATGCCAAATCTTTGCATCCTAAGTTTCATAGGTACTAAAATTGGCTAGAAATGTCTACAAATGACCTCAGGTGACCTTGAATGACTACTGAGGTCAAATTCGCATTACCTATGACATTTGCCCTATGCCAAATTTCAGTTCCATAGGACCCAAAATATTACCAAAAAATGGGAAAATTGAGTAAAAATGACCAGAAATGACCTAGTTACCTTGATTGACTTCCATGGGCAACCTAACCTATCCTGTTTCTTTCGACATGGGAGGATGTAACCATATGCAAAAATTCAGCATGCTTGGTGCAAAATTGTTGCCCATAAGTTTGAAAATTGGCTAAAAATTATCTCTTGTGACCTCAAGTGACCTCTGAGGTCAAAATCACAATTCATATGTGCTTTGTCATGGAAATATCTACCCCTATGTCTAATTTCAGTTTTATAGATGCAAAATCATGGCCCAAAAAATTGGAAAATCATTTTAAAATGACCTATGGTGACCTTGAATGACCTCAACAAGGTCAACGTCATATACATTGTGATCTTCATCGTGAGAACATGTACCGTATAGTAAATTTCACCACTATGTGGAATGTTGACCTCTTCTCAGTCAATAGGGTTTGTAGCCAGCCAGCCAGCCAGCCAGCCAGAATCACTTAAAAGCTGAAGAAAGCTATGTTGATTATATTGACAGTTCTGGTTGATGGTTTCTAAGATTGATGCTCAAGGATGACAGAATTCTATGCACACCTGAAGGCTGAAGGACCAAAGAGCCAAAATATTGTAATAAAAACAACAAAGATGAAGATTCTAGACTGAATTTTTCATTGAATTGTATGTCACATGTTGGTATTATGATTGTGACCTCAGTGTCTTTTAATGCCTTCTGATAATCTGAGTCTTTTTTTGTGACAGTTTTCTTTTGAAACGTTTAAATCTGATTATTATAACACTACTAGCAAGATACTATGACAGGATTATTTATGTATGGATCAGCACTTCTGCTTAGGATCAGTGTGTAATATCTGTGCACTCATTGAAAAAAAAATATTTATATTATTTGGATACACATTGCATTTTCTCCTAAAAAAATCAAAATATTCATCAATATTGTTGTGTTGAACATTGCAATTTAGTAAAGATAAAGAAAAAACAGACTTTTTCTAGTTCTTAACAAACATTAACCTATTGGATTTTCTTGGAAATTAACAGGTACACTGGGGAGATAAACAGGTGTGCAGTACTATAAGATACACATAATTCTACAATTTTGATTTGATTACTTTTGCCTAGCCTGTAAACAAGAAAATTATCATTCTAAGCTGCGTTTAGACAATCAAACACCTTCTTTTTGTTGTAGAGGTTGTTAACACAATGTTTCAGCTGACCTATTCTACAGGATTATTTATGTATGGATCAGCACTTCTGCTTAGGATCAGTGTGTAATATCTGTGCACTCATTGAAAAAAAAATATTTATATTATTTGGATACACATTGCATTTTATGTATATGTGTATGGATGTATACAGGTGCTGATGTGCTTTGAACATATACAGATGTTTTTTCTTCAGGTTGATGGAAAAAAATGCATACTTCATTGAATAGTTGGTTTCTTACGACTTGTATATGCCCTATACACCCCTACACACATACAGTCCGAGAAAATCCAAATCATGTGACAGATACTCAAGTGTTATACTGATTGAATATGTTTTGGAGAAAGTTTTAACCAAGAAAGAAAAGTTTGCCCGTGTTTGAATCACCAGGAAAGAATTCAAGCAGATGCTCGAGTATTTTCATCCCTCTGCGAATATGTGCATTAATCTTTTAGCTGTTATGAGTTTTGTGTTGATGGTGGAGGGAGTGTGGAGATGCATTGACATGGTTTGCCTTCCTCATCTGCCTTAGCTAAGATGGCCATTTCTTGTATGAAGACTTTGTCTATTTCCTCTACTGTCTCTTCCCTCTACTGTCTCTTCTGCTGAATAAAACATGAGATGCAAGCCAAGTTGTAATTCCTTGCATAAAATATCTCACTGTGGTTTTATCTTCATGTTTCTGAATGAGAAGTTCCAGTGAGATGTGTAGCCAACACCCTAGTGCTATGCGTTCTCTCTCTCTCTCGGGCCGGCCGGAAAACTGACCATTGAAGTATAAGGAAGGGTTAGGGTTAGAAAACAAGGAAAAAAGAAAATTTCATAAAAGAATGGGTTGTCATTTATTGGGAGGTGTGTTAATGCTGACATAGGACACCCTGGCTGTTATGTATGCTTTCTTGTTTCTTGTGCAACATTGACCTCATAGCCACCAACGTCTTATGAAACCCAAGTCTTTTGTATTTTCTTCAAGTCAAAGACATGGGAAATTCAAAAATTCCAAGAAACACAGGTTGGATTTAAATTCTGTAATCCCTAGATCCTCCGCTCTCTCAAATATCTTGAGATAAAAACACAAATGGCATCTCAAAAGCTATATGTTAGATATTAAATGAAGACCACTCTTACTGCTAGTGATGTCACCTCCTGCCACTTTGATTGACAGCCAGCATGTATAAATGATTGACAGATGAGTGATGTGAGTACTGCTCGATTCGGTTAGTCAAGTCAAATTCATTGTGAGTGACACATAGTGCAAGACAGGTATTACTGTTCAAGTAACCAAAAGTTTTTGTTATGGCATCAATCGGATACTAAAAAATTCAAGGGAAACAAGTGATGTCCAATCCATGCCGAGAACAGGTCATTACAACTTTCGCTACATATACAGCAATTGGTGATTAAAATAACTAAAGGATACATATATAACAATACGATATAGATACAATTTTCTAATATTATTTTCATAAACCGTATTTCAAAACTTCTATTTTTCCTTTAAAATATCATGTTGTGGAAGTAGATGCTTCAAGCTACATTAAAAAAAATCAAGTTGGTTAAGAGAATATGTTTTGAGAATAGTATCATTATATTAATGGATTTGTCTGCATCTGAATTATTAACACACATACACATACACACACACACACACACACACACAGATAAAGCTCCTATTTTTCTGCTCGGATGGTATAATGGTTAGCATGTCTGCCTCGCATACAGAAGGTCCTGGGTTTGATTCTTTGTATGAGTGAAGAGTGTGGAAAACTCTTCATTAGGAGAAATTTCCCTGTGCACTCAGCAGCTAATTGAGTATACTCTAAGCTGTGTGATTAGGGTGGAGGTATCCCTTTGGTGGACTTGCATCCTACCAAGGGGGTGATCATAAAAACTTGTAAGAATAAAAGTCCTGGTCTCAACCAGACTTGAAACTTGTGAGGATCACTAAACTGATGTATACATTAAAAACCAGGTTTTCGTCACTGGGCGTATACTCCATTGGAAGTCGTCTCTTAAGAGACGACTCTTTACTTTTTTTTAAAGCTCCTATTTTGCGCAAGATGCATTCCGAGAAATTGTCCGATCTCGGAGCTTTGTCCAATCTGGGAACATTTACCGAATGAAACTTTTAATAGGATCATCCAAAGTAGGAGCCGACGAAATAGGAGCTTCAGCTGTACGTAATTTTGATCTCATTCTGCATGATTGCTGAGAACATAGTTGGAAAGCTTTTCTCTAATGAATAATGAGACAATCTCAAATGTTCCCTGGAAAGGGTGAAAACAGCTCTTAAAAAAATTAGCCAAAAAACAATATACTATTCTCAATTGGTGCTCAATAAATGTTCCTCAGTCCATGTAAATCCAAAGGTGAAATATTAGGTGGGTGCAAACTGGTTTTCATTTACCTCTGCCAATAATGTTTGAAGAGGTATATATATTCTCTCATGCCTGTCTGTCTATCTATCTATCTATCCATCCGTCTGTCTGTCCATGCAGTATCTCAAAAGGGCTACAGAATTGATTGAATTTTGAAGCAGATCCAGGAAATTGTTTCCTATTGAGAGATATTTTTTTTATTATTCTGCAGGAAAAGTGGTTAAAAAACCGAACAGTTAGTAAAAAGGCTAGATTTATATTTTGAAGGAAGTAATTCAATAACTGTACATTTAAAGTTCTCTCCATTGTTTTTTTTTTTTTTAATTCTCAAGTTATTTTAGTTAGTGTACAGCGTTGGCAGAGGTATGCACAATCTGAGTGGTATTCAGTCTCTAGTTTTCAAAAAAGTGTGCTTGGAATTTTTGCACATGCTTAATAGTTTTATATACAAAGAATCACATTTTTTCGATGTGAACTATAAGTTTGGTTTAATGACAGATATTAACAGATTAAAAATGCAACAAAAGATTATGTACTTACAGGTCCTTTTATTCAAATAATGACCGCGGTCAACCAAACACGTGTGTCCTTCCGAGCTCTTTCTTCTACTAATAACACAATGCAATAACGGCTGCTCGTTGACCAGAACGTAAAACAGCACCCCTTAGCAGAAGTGGATAGAAACTCTTCAGCCTAAGGGGAATAACTCATGATACTTACTTAACATGAACTATTTTCTGCTTCATTTAGTCTCATGCATGTACATAGCCTTATATTTTTTAAGATAGTATATTTGTGCGTACGACTTCTTGAAGCATATTAATGGCTGTTTGGAATCTGCTGTCTGCAAATCTTTTAGTTTCCTAAAAAGACATTTAATATTTATTAACAAACCGGAAATGCATCTGATTCTGACTTGTGTCGGCCGATATCCAATATTGGCTTCCAAATTCAAAAAAGAATATTAGAATGTGCAAAACAGTATTTTCATAAAAATTATAGAAAACTGATGTATTTTTTTACATTTATAATAATACACAAGCTAGTCATTTATGTATTTTTTTTAATAAATCAAATTGACCATTGTATATTACACAATAGCTGCATCTGTACATGAAATTCCTACTAGAAATAATTTCTTTGTTAGGTTTTTCTGCAAAGTTTTTTTCATCAGTTTTTCTTTGCTTTTGTTATAAAATTGTTCAGTATCCATTTTTATAATCAATTGGATTCTGTTTTATTAAAACTCTGAGTTAATTTATTTTTTAACATCTCAAATTATTTCATCGTATCAGCCAAAAATATTCAAAAGATGAGAAATAAAGCAATTTGGCACAATATTTCAATATTTTTAACTGACATCGTTACAATTTCTTAGTTTATTTTTCATGTATTAACGTTTGATTTTAAACACATTATTTATTCTTTTTACAGACATTGAAGTATGCAATTTTTCTACGCAATTTTCCACAAATCAACATATACACTTTTTCCTATGAATATTGTACAATTCCAAAAAATATACCATAGATTTTTCTGCATGTTCCATTAACAGATATGAGATTCTGTATTTTTGCATGTTTTTTTAATGCATTTACACATCATTATCTGAAATTATTATTCACAATACATCTGATATAAAATATTTTTTTCTGAAGTAGAATATTGATGTCAACAAATTGATGTAATGTTACATGGCAACATGTATATTCCAGCACCAACCATAAATGCGTCTATACAACCAATTATATCAGATTTCGAATTCTAAGACTTTCACAAATAATTGATCCTTTGCTTACTGTATATGCCAGTATATGAGACAGACATTTAATTTTAAAAGAAAAACTATATGAATATTACACTGCATCCACTGCACTGGTATTATGACTAGGGGACTGTCTACCAAAGCTCGATATAGACAGTTATGGAGCTTGGATTAGTTGCAGTGGGTAGTAGTCCACCAAATACCCTTGTAAACCATTTGTTTTATAGTCCAGCATATAAAATATGTATTGTACTATTTGCATAGCTTACAAAAATTTCTGAAAGATTTTCATGTGTTGGTTTTTGTCATATCGCAAGTAATGATATGCCTTGTTAATTCTGGTCCCAATTTCAAGTGCAAGAGATGCCTAAACTTGCAGATATTAGAGATGTTATATGAAAATCTGTAATGAAGTTGATTGTGTTATGTTTTATGGTACTTTCTTATCTGCTCATCTACATAAAAATATCAATACAATGAGTACTAGTGTAAGCATTTTATTTATTGTGTTGAGAACACAATCATTGAAAAATACACAAAACTTGAGAAGTGTATCACTTAAAGAAGATAGAAGAAAATGAGAAAGCATATTGTATTTTCAAAGCATGAGCAAAGTATGTTCTTATAGTCTTTAGGGCTTTGTGTTGAGTGGGTCTGGACTCGTGTTGCCAGACGATCAATAAGACAAGATGGTAACTCACTGCATGCTACCCACTCTCCATGCCAATTCTCTATGTTGACAGTATAAAATCAAACCAGTGCCAGGCAAATATAGGTTCTCAACTAATAAATCTCTTTATAATTATCATATTCTGTTGGATATAAAATTATCCATCATTTGATTTCATACAGTCAACATAGAGAACCGCATTATGTTCATACCTAAATACGAACATGAGAGTAGAGAGGCCTGCAAAGTGTAGGATTAAAAGACTCCTGCCCACGCTGAGAACTCAGTAGAGCAGAACCTGCATATATACGGTTGCTTCCATGGTGGATGTGGATTCTATCTCTGTGCGGTGATTGTTTCTTTATTCACATTTACGATTTAGGCCGCTCATTAAGCAGTTGTTCACACTGGTGCTGGGCAAATATAAGTTCTCAACTAATAAATGTCTTTATAATTATCATTGTATATGATGCAATAGATGTTCTGTTCTTAATATATTGATGTTCGTAATTGAAACGTGTTAGTTTATTTCGTGTAAACAAGCCATATACAATGAGGTTAATTAGAAACTGTCACCAAAACTATCAACATAGGTTTCTTCAGTTTCCAAGTTGGTCTGTCTGGCTGGCTGGCTATGTATATGCTGTGTGTACAGGCCGCACCAATGGAGCTAGAGGGCTGAAAATTTCAACATTTACTCATTATTACGTCTTTTGGGGTTTTTCAACACCTCAAATACTTTTTTAGTGGGGAGCTCAGTTTGCAATGTAAGTTTATGGTAAATTGATCCTTAGTTTGTGTCCACTTTTTAAAAAAATTCAAACATTTTTAGTGATCACTGCCCAACAAAAGGCGAGAGAAGTAACTTATTCATTGATCACCCCTTTTTCCAATTTTTCTAATTGATTATCCCGAATATAGCATGCTGCCAAAAGATGCTGTTTGCTTGACAGTTTCTATTGAGTGATTATTAAAGTTTCATAATGTTCTTAGAAGTATTTGAATAAACATTGAAATATTTTTAAAAAATCACCCATACTTTGTAATTTGGTAATGAAATATTGATTATCCTCCACATTTAAAAAAAACAACCTTTCCTTTAGAATGTTATCCTTTATGGTCTCAAATGATCACCGTTGTATTTTTTCCTATCTGGATCAGTATTGTTTGATCTTGACAATTAAACAGGACTGGTGTTGCCAAATTGCGGTAACCAGGAAAACCATCAACAAGAGATTTAATAAAAAAAGAAACTGAACAAAATAGAATTAAAGAACACTAACAATCCAAATTAATTAAAGATACAATGTCTTGCACATTTCAGAATCCTCGGTGATTGGTGATGAAGAAACTTGCTCAAGGGCTTGAACATCAACCTGCTAAATGAAGAACCCTAGCAGGAAGCTGGAGATAATGAGATTTTCTAGATCTTGCTGATAATTTCAATTTGAAAATGTTGGTGCTCACAATTTTAAGCATATTGGACACACAGGCATTAACCAGGTTTCCATGGAAACAAATGCCTAAAAGATAAAAATAATTTTTGAATTATTTTTTTTTTTAAGGTATAAACACTACCTGTATTTTAACCAAAAATAACATGTGAATTATTTTTTGAATTTTTAAATGAAGCATTTTCACTATTACTATTTTATTACAATCTTTATTCCATCTTATTATTGTTGCTTTTATCACAACACTCTGGATCAATACACTCTTTGACTGCTAGAGCAAACAGCGTGAAATTGGAAAATCAGAAGTAGCTCCTGACAAGACTTGAACTCACATCCCACACCTCGAAAGCATATTTTGCATGGGTGTCACCTCAATCATTCTACCCACAGTTTCTTCAGTTTTTAGTTGTTCTGGCTATGTATGTATCTTGGGTACAGGCTGCACAAATGGCGCTAGAGTGCTGAAACTTTCAACATAATGTTTAGAAAAAACGTTTTGTTTTGTTTTTTGAAAATTCCCCCACCCCTCAATAGGTTTTTAGTGGGGGTATCAATTTACAATGTAAGTTTCTCCTAAATTGATCCCTTAGTTTGTGTCCAGCGGGATTCACACTTGTTGTTTTTTTTTAAATTCAGACATTTTTAGTGATCACTGCCCAACAAGTGGCGACACAAGTAATTTATTCATTGATCACCACTTTTTTCCAATTTTTTTATTGATTACCCTCAACACAGCATGCTGCTAAAAAGACGTTGGCCATGTGACAGTTTCTATTGAGTGACTAACCAGACTTGTTTTTTTTAGATTTTTGGATGAAATATTTTCACTTTTTTTTATTACGAGCTTTGCTCTATCATTTTTTAATTTTTTATCACAATCCACTAAGTCAATACATTCTTTGACTGCTAGAGCACATCAGAAATAAATGAGTAACTTCTAACAAAACCTTGCATCCTATGTAAATTACTATTGTTTTTGAGTCCCAAAATTATTTTTGTACAATGCGAGAAATTTTGTATAAGATTCAAAAGTCAAAATAGGGACTTCCCTTTATACATGGGTAGTATTTTTGGAATTTTATTTATTCTTATCAATAAAGGAACTGCTAACACTTTCCTTTATCATTATTGTAACTACAGCCCAGCTCGTATCATGAAGGAAAAGGTTTAACGCTTCTTACTGGTGTACATAAACAATCTTTATTACGTGTTAGTACAACGTTCTTAGTACAACATTACATTCAGTACAATGTTATAGTACAACTTTATGTTCAGTACAATGTTATGGTACAACTTTATGTTCAGTACAACGTTATGGTACAACTTTACATTCAGTACAATGTTATGGTACAACTTTATATTCAGTACAACGTGAAAACTGCAAATACAATAATAAAGCTGTGAATTAGGCAAAATACACAAATACATATAAGCGGTTAACATTGTAAATCAACAAACATAACGTTTGAACATAGAAAACTGCAAATACAATAGTATGGCCATGAATTTAGGCAAAATACATATAAACGGTTAACATCGTAAATCGACATATATAACGTTTACATTTGAACATAGAAAACTGAAAATACAATAATGAGGCTGTCAATTAGGCAAAATACACAAATACATATAAACGGTAAACACATGGTAAATAACATATGCAGAATTTGACCGCACAATCACTCGATAGCTACAAAGAAGGAATGAGTTCATGAAGCTTGTTTGGAGTGACTATCTAGTTCAAGATGAATTGAACTGGAGCACAAAAGTTTGAGATAAAGGTGAAAACTCTTTTCTGTTACCATAATTCGCCTTTGTATATATGGTCTTAGGACTCTGTGTCAAGATTGGAGAAGAAAACTGTGCGTTGCCCTGAAGGCAGCTTGTGAGACTGGAGGGTGATTTTGTGAGACTGCCATGGTGGAGTCTCGTTGAGCCTTAATATGGGCCAAGAATTGTGTGCGTGCGCTGAACACGTGTTTTGGATTAACCCTGGAGTCACAAGGTCAAGTTATTCTGACCCCGGCTTCGGCGCGATCAAATCTGGGGTCGCCTTTTTACAGAGGAGACTTCTGATCCTACTTATATTCTCATTAGTGGGGACAAGGCCAGGCAAAAAATGACTCTGCCTGTCTGCCTGTAGATCGTTTCTTTATCACGAAGCACATAAGATGGCGCCTGGGCCACACCCCACCCCAACTCTTCACCCCCGGACACCTGGTTCTTTGTAAATTTACTTTTCTCAAATTATGTGTCTGGCGTCAGCTACAATCATCATTGGCCTTTTAGTCCATCATTGGACATAGACCATCCCCAAGATCCGCCAGACCTCTCACAGCACCAGTATCTTGTCTAAATCGTCACGCCATCTTATTTTTTGCTGGCCACAATTTTACTTATGATCATTGGAGATCTATGTTGTGAGTCGTGATGTCCAGCAGTTGTCTGACATTCTTGCAACATGACCTGTCCATTGACATTTGAGTTTTCTAATGGATTTTATGATATCTGACTGTGCTGTATTGTGGTCAGGTTCCATGTTTCAGCTCCATAGGTGACTATTGGGAGGATGCATTGGTTGTAGACCCTTCTTTTCAAAACTAATGGGATCTTCTTGTTCTTGAATGTTGAGCTTGCTCTACCGAAAGCTTACCAACCTCTAAAACAGCTACCCTCATAAATGGCCAACAGCTTTTGCTTGTTTAGAATGACTATAATGTTAATTTTTACTTCTCATGAATGACTACTCCCTAGTTATGGCAAGCGGATACTTTTTGTGGCAGAAACCCTTATCTTTGTCCCTTCTTAAGAGGTCAGGGATATCCAAAAGATATAACATTATGGGGCACCCAGTGAGATCGAACTCACCAGTAATGAGCTACAAGGCCAGCTTGCTGACTATTACATGACAACGAGACATTTTCTGATTTATATTTACGAGATGAGTGAAAATTAACTATTAGAAATTATATGTAACTTTTTTAAATATTGAACTATTTTCGTGACTTCTTCCTGTGGGGATGGGCAATGGAGGAGGTGTACTGCACCAAACCACAAACTCTGGATCAACTGGAGGAACTCATTCGACATGTTAATAGACTTTGTGCAAAGGTCTATTGACGCCATACCGAAACACTTACAAAAATTGGTGCCTATGTTGAATTTTAACACATCAGGCAAATTGTACTATTTTATGGTCCAAAGTAAAGCTAGTTTGACTAAAATCAACAAATAAATAATAAAGTTATTACCAATTTCCAACAGGGAGTTTCTTTTCACCCATGTTGTATGTATTTGTATGTATGTATGCTCCTGTGTCTATATGTTTGTCTACAATATCCCTTTTGATAATTTCAGTCGTTGTTTAAAAATGTTAATGTGCTCATTTGTATATGTATTAAGGTGAAGACAAGAAGACATTGGTAGTTTGTTTTCCCACTAAGAGCTCTGTAGATGAAGAAGCCTCGTGCCAAAGTTGGCTCTTTCTAAGAAATATCGATTTTGGGTTTTGTATCTATATCTACCACATTTATGTTTAATACCCATCATTCATGCATTTGTACTTATTTATACATAAAAACACACAGACAGCCTTTACAGCACGAAATAACCAGAGAATAGGGTTTTCATTGGATTTTTATCTTTAAATATAAATATCAAAAACTAAATCTGAATGATAAAATAAAAAATAGATGGTGAAAAAAAACGGTTTTATTGTAATTGGCAGACAAAGATATTTTTATTTTTTGTCACCTTTAAAGATTTACTTCATTTAAATGAACTTGAAACTGACAAAAGTCCTATTTTTCTTTCTTTGTATTTTAACATTTTTCTTCCATTCCATAAAATTGCTCTGATTTTTGATTTTTTAAAATTTATTTTCCTTTTTCCAACTTAGTTTTTATTTTATTCTCTTACTAACCTTTTATTGTAACAACTCCTCATTTTCTTTTGTTTATTTCTTCCCATCTTTATATTTCTTTTCTTTTTATCTCTATCACTATTTTTCTTCTATTTTATCTTGACTTTGAGGACACAAGGTGATGGTATCTGTCATGATAATCAATTAAAGGTTATAAGAGGATGTTCTTATTGACTAAATATTTGCCAGTGCAAAAGGAAATTACCCATAAAAAATGAAAGAGCCTAAAAACAAATATATCATCTTTAACTGATATCCCTTTCTTTAAAAAAAAAAAAAGGTGAAAATAGAAAAGTATAATGTGTAAGAATAAAAAGAAGAGAAATGGCAAATAATTTGAATTGTTAATTAACTAAAATCAACTTAATTTGTGGTGCAGTATTTTCTTCAGAATGAGTTTTGTGTGCAACTTTGATGTTCACTTTTGTCAGGCTGTTATTGATTGGCTGATTGATTGATGCCTCAGAGAGAGATGACAGAAAATGGGCAGAAGCAGAGAAAATGCAGAGAAAAATAGTAAGACAACAGAGGAAAATATAAAGGAAAGAAAAAAACTTAAAAATGTAATGGGGAAGAATGGAAGGAAGGAAAATGAGGGAAGAATAAATGAAAGGAAATTAATGGAAGAGGAATGGAAGAAGAATGGAAAGAAGTTGAATGAAAATGAAAGAAAGAAAGAAAGAAGAATAGGAAAAAAGGAAGTAAACAAGCCTGGCTGCTGCAGGGTCAAACTCTACTCCAATTTCTATTCCAACTGAAGATGATTACTGCAACTTTTGTATTGTATTAAATAAATAAAAACATTATAAATATATTTTTTTTTAGTATAAATGTATTTATTTATTAGAATGAAATAAGCCTGTGCATATCTGTAAGATAACTTTTGTAGACATATAAAACTTGTCAATTTAACTCGGTTTGTAAGACACAAGTCTACCAATTGTTCATGTTGTGGTAGAAAAACAAAGTCAACTCCAGACCTGGACTGGAATTTGACAACATTTTTTTAAAAAGGGACCGAGTAAGTAGATGGTAAAGAAATTTTTAAAGTGAATTGACAAAATAAAAATGCAATGAAAATTATAAAATCAAAGGAGTTGGTGTGCAAAAAGATAGAAGTAATAAAAGAAAATGATGAAGAATGAGAGAAAAATGTGAAGGGAGAAAGAAGAGAAGAGCAAAGATACTGAATAAAGGAAGGAAAAGATTAAAGTTAAAAAGACAGGTTTGGTTAGTCACTCAATAGAAACCGTCACATGATCAATGTCTTTTGGCAGCATGCCATGTTGGGGGTGATCAATGAATAAGTTACTTCCTTCTTGACATAAGGAGGAAATGTTAAAATTTACAGCCCATAGCTCCATTGGTGCCAGACCAGCTTAAAAACTGAAGAAACCTATTTTGACAGTTTTGGTTGATGGTTTATAATAATGAAAAGAAAGTAGAAACGAAAAAACTCAAAAGGAAATTCAAGGTAGAATTATGCAAATTATTATTATTCTTCTTCATCATCATCATCATCATCATAAGTCCACTGCTGGACAAAGGCCTTTCTCATCTGCTTCCATGACAACTTAGATTGTGCCACGTTTTACCGGCAAACTTTTTTATCTCGTCACTCCATCTTGTGTCTGGTTTTTTCCTACTGCGTTTACTGTCCCATGGGCACCAATCGATTAGTCATTTCCCCCACTCTTGCCACTTAATTATTTGTATAATATCCTTCACTCTAGTCCTCCCTCTTATCCATGTTGATGTTTTTCTATCTCTTAGAGTTATCCCTAGCATTGCTCTTTCCATGGCTCTTTGTGCTATTCTAAGTTGGTTTTCAGGTTAATTTCCATGTTTCGCATCCGTCATGGCTGGTATTATACAACCGTTGTATACTTTACGCTTTAAGCACATTGGTAAGGTGCTTTTCAAAATGTCTCTATTCATACTGAATGCTTTCCAACCTATCGTTATGCGTTGTTTTATTTCGCTGCCATGGTCTTTCTCTAACTTTATTACCTGTCCTAGGTAGATGTATTCATCAACCTCTTCTAAAGCCTCTCCTTCTATCTTTATGGTCTAGTAGGCTTAAAGATGAAAAGTACAAAGACGAAAGTAATGTTCAACGATAAATGCAAATTATTAGATCAGGCTACATCCTTTATCTTTTCAAAATAACTTCTGTTTATACAAATGGAAAATCAAGATGTGCTTAAGATTTTGTTTTCAAATAGATTAACGATTGATTTCAGTGTCTGAAGAAAAATGCTGACGTTTTAAACTTTTTTTTGTTTACAAAGAAACCCAAAAGATAAGCACACCTGTGCAGTCATTCATATGTACACATAATACTAATATATATTATCCCATAACTAATATATATTAGGTGTGAATACATTAATATCCGTATACACACAGACAGCTTCCTATATTATATTCATATATATATCCAGACAACTTTTCATCTTTCTATCTCTAAACCACTCTCTCATAACTAATATATAGTAGGTATGAATACATTAGTATTCATATATGCACAGCTTTCTATATTAGATTGATATATGCACAGATGATTTTTCATCTTTCTATATCTAAACCACTCTCCCATAACTAACATTGATTATGTATGAATACATGATTTTTATATATACGCAGACAGCTTTTTATGTTTATATTTGTAAACCATTCTCTGATAACCTAATATATATTGTGTATGAAAAACATTATATTCATATATACACACAGCTTTCTATCGCTAAACCCCTTCCCTATAGCTAATATTTATTTGGCATAAATATATATTATATTCATACATGCACAGACAGTTTTCCATCTGTCTCTAAAACCACTCTCCCATTACTAATATTTATTAAGCATGAATACACATTATATTCATATATGCACAGACAACTTTCCATTTTTCTATCTCTAAACCACTCTCCGATAACTAATATATATTAGGTATGAATACATAATATTATATTCATATATGCACAGATAGCTTTACATCTTTATATCTTTAAACCACTCTCCAATAACTATTACCCTGGCAGTAATAACTATAAAAATGTGTTATACTCATTGCCAATTCTAACAGGCCAGCTTGAGTATTTGTGTATGTGTGTGACTCACTTTATATCTCTCCGTATATATCTATCTATCTATATCTATCTAACTAGCTAGCTATTTCTATCTAAACATACATTTCTGTGTTAGTATTTTATTTACATTGGAAATTTTAAAAGATAAAACTAAATGGAAATCTCTTACTCAACATGGTAGTACCAGGTCTTTTGTATAATTCCAGTCTCTGGTTAGCAGTGTTTCATCTAGTTGCAATGCTGAGATGAAACAATAAGGGTCGGAGACTGTTTGTAATTTAAACAAACTGCTTTATTAAACTGTAACAAACAAGTTATAACAAGGGCAATTAACTCTTCCTAACCGGAAGTAGTTATTATCACCAAGAATAACATTGCTGTATATGAAACAAGCAGTCCGTTACAACAGACCAATGTGCCACTCAAACATCCTGAGAGTTGAATATAAACTAACAGAATTACAACACATGAATCCTAATAATTCACTCTTTGCATTTTGAAGAGATGTGCTATCAAAGTATCATCAGATACTGAAAGCCATGTAATACTAATTTCAATAGCAAACACCCTAATGTTGCGAAGCATCTTTTATGAACTAGGTTCTATGCTACCTTTTCTTTTCCAGTAATACCTACCTCTAGAAGCTCAGGTCAAACTAGCCTTCCAAGGGAAATTA
>VCCN01002736.1:1994062-2019328 GCA_006491835.1 Architeuthis dux | reverse complement strand
TATTGTTACAAGCAAGTCTTCGAGTTTCCTTTCTATCCAAGTACAAGACATTCATCCCGCTATACAACACTTGTTCCTTGGGCTTGGCCCTGATGATAGTAGTAGAATCGTGATGGGAGAAGAGAATAAGTGAATGTGTCAAAGAAAACTGAAAAATAAGAAGAAATCTAAAAGGTTTAGAAGTAAAGAAACAGTCATAAAGGTTGTAAGGAAAAAATAAGAATCATGAGAGGAGGGCTTAATAGAAGCCATGATCAAAGAATGACTGAGAATTAACATGAAGAATAACAGAACCAAATTGAAAATAAAAGTGGAAGAAATAGAGAAAGGGAGATAGCGATGGTCTAATTGTTTATATCCCAGAAAAGATCCAATTCTGTGTGTAGACTTTCTTTGATCAGACAAGGAGGAAATTACATTGTGACACTCATGAGTTCTTGTGCCTCTTGAGTTTCACATCAGGTGAAAATCATTGCTGGGTTATTTTCTGATTGATCAAGCTGATTAGGCAACCAAGCAACCAATTCCTTGGTTCATGATCTTTGCTTCAACTCAGCACAAAGGGAATCAATAACAAGGACTGATCTTAACTTTAATTTGCCTCATTCGCAAATTAGGCTTGCAGCCTATCTGGAAAATGGCATTAGTTTTTATGTCCTTAAAGTTTAGATTCTGCTATTCAGAACTTAAAAATGTTATTCAAACCAAATATCTATTTTCCATTTATTAGAAACTGTCACCAAGATTGTCAAAATAGGTTTCTTCAGTTTTCAAGTCAGTCTGGCTGGCTTAAAGCGTAAAGCATATAATGGATGCATAATACCAGCTATGACTTACAGATGCAAAACATGGAGATTAACAAAACGAACTGAGAACCAACTTAGAATCACACAGAGAGCCATGGAAAGAGCAATGCTAGGGATAACTCTAAGAAATAGAAAAAGATCAACATGAATCAGAGGGAGGACTAGAGATGACAATAGATGCTGCAAAAGACTAACCGATTGGTGTCCATGGGACAGTAAACACAGTAGGAAAAGACCAGATGCAAGATGGAGGGATGAGATAGAAAGTTTGCCGGTAAGATGTGGCAGAGGTTAGCGCAATCTAGGTCATCATGGAAGGAGATGGGACTTATGACGGCTGTTGCTGATGATGATGATGTCTAGAAAAAAACGTTTTTTTTGTTTTTAATGGGGGGTTCAATTTACAATGTAAGTTTATGCTAAATTGATCCCTAGTTTGTGCCTGCTAGTTATTTGAAAATTTGTAAAAAGGTGAGAAAAGTAACTGATTAATTTGTAATCCCTTTTTTACTTGATCCCCCCCAACATGGCATGCTGCCAAAAGATGTTGGTATCATAACAGTTTCTTTTAAGTGACTAACCAGACCTGTTTGTTTCATTTTGTAAAATCTTTGTCATCTAAAATCAGAGTTTAAAATCCTGGAACAGTCATCTCTATTCTAGGTAATGTTAGAAACTGTCAACCAAAACTGTCAACATAGGTTTCTTCAGTTTTTAAGTGATTCTGGCTGGCTATGTACATGTCACATGTACAGGCTGCATAAATGGCTGAAAATTTAAACATTTACTCTTAATTATGTCAAGAAAAAAAAATTTCCCTTCCCCCCCAAAAACTGTTTTTAGGTGGGGATTCAATTTACAATGTAATTTAAGCTAAATCGGTCCCTTAGTTTGTGTCCGGCAGCGTTTATGCTTGTTTTTTGAAAATTCAGACTTTTTAGTGATAACCACCCAACAAAGGGTGAGAGAAGTAACTTATTCACTGATCACCCAATTCTTTAATTGATCATCCCCAACACGGCATGTTGCAAAAAGACATTGGTCACATGACAGTTTCTATTGAGTGACTAACCAACTTGTTTTTTGTTTATTCCAGTAGATTCTTTGTGAAGCATAGGCCTGCAAACACTTTGCCACAGTATCCGTAGCAAGTAGGTTTTTTTGTAAAAGACATTTCATTCCTGATAAAAAGAGTTCTTGGCTTTCAAAATCTTGTTCAGACAATTAATTAATCATCACTACCCACAACACTAGTTTCAATACTGTTGCTGGATTTAGATTATTCATATGTTCAGATATTTATATGTATCTAATTGGTAGGAAAACTTTAAATTTGATTATGTCATAAACCGATATATACCTCTATTTCCTTATCTGTTAACATTTCTATGTTTCTTCAATAAATTTGTAAAAGAAATTTGTATTTTGCTTTATAAACTTGAAGACAAGTATATTTGAATGTATAAGCAAATGAAACATTTCAGTTGAATCAAATAAAGTAATCAATAATCATATTTAAATTTTCAGAATTTTACCATGTTAAAAAAAATGTGGGGCTTTAAGAACCATGTTAGTTGAGGTAAAATACTTTTTTATTTTTTATTTTTAGAAGACATACTGTCAATATGTTAATATATCATATACAAAGAAAGATAACTCTTGTTAATGATCAGTAGTGGAACTCTCCTGTTTCGGGAGTTTCTTTTCTGATATTTTACTGTGTTCAAATTAGTTAGTGATTTTGCCGTCCTAGCGTGTAGACGTCTATGTTTGAGTGTAAATAAAAGTGAACTGAAAACCCTAAGAAGTGTATCCGTTTATATCGTGTTATATCAAAGTTGACAGCGAACAAGTGGATTCACATAGTCTAACACATACCCGTATGAATATTTGTCTTCTGACCTATTGCTTTCAACAATGACAACTTTTGGCAAGTTTTCAAGATCTATATTTACCAATAAGACTATCCTTTCTAAAGTGTGAAATTTTCTTAATGTCCGTAAAATTGCAGTCTGTTAGCTTCTTTGCCTACAGTTCTTTTCCTGGGTTAAAAGTAGATGAGTTAATTCTCAATTCTATGCTTTTCAGTGTTACCTTGCATACCTCTTTCCTCACTTTAACTTGAGTAATTGATTTGGTCTTGTTCTGATGAATATTGAACAGGCTGAGAATAATCAGATTGGTTGTGTGAACTGAGACTGAATGGTGAACATCAGATTGACAAGAGTTTCAAGGCAGTCTGACTGTAATTAAATGCAAGAGTAAATACTCAATCACACGAGTTACAATAAATTAAAACGGATTAGCATTTCAGGAATGGGTGAAAACTTTCAGCAAAGTCACAACATTGTGACCCTTTAACTTTAAGATGTAGATTTGAAATTTGTTTTTTTTTGTCCAATTTGCCACGAGTTGATAGTGTAAAAACAGCCACTGATATGTTGTATGAAGGAGATGCAATGTTGTTTATTTCTAATTTGAATAGTTTTCTTCTAACTAAAAACAAAAAAAAGATTACTATATATTTGTATCTTAATGAGGTTAGATTATTACACATTTGATCTTAGCGGGGGAGCTTAAGTTATGAGTAGATTAAGTTAGATGATTAGATTTTTCAGAAAGTAATGTCACATTTTTGGAGAAAGAATAAAAAAACGCAATAAAATGTAGCCTAAGTTAAATTTATTCATCAAGAACATTATCATCAATGACAAAAGTCCACTATGAAATTAATTCTTTTATTGTTGAAAGAATCTGGGATTTTAGATGAAAAACCTATATAAACAACTAACCAAAGATTTCACCCATGTAAGATCTTAATGAGCAGTCAGTGGAATATGCTAGGTTTTGTCTATTATGAGTTCTCACAGTAGTGAATGAAAAGAATTCGGATAGAGCTGAATTGATCTATTAACAAACTTTTTAAATTTTGCTATTAAGAAAAAAACCTCACTCAGATATTTTGGTTATACAGAACATCATGTCGCATCTTTGGAGAGGGAAGAACATTATTATTAGCAATAACAAAATCTCACTACAAGAATAATTAGAAATCATCAGCTGCCAACCAAAAGTGTCCACTGGTCAACATAGGTTTCTTCAGTTTTTAAGTGATGCTGACTGGCTATTTATCTATCTAACTATCATGCGTACAGGCCACACCAATGGAGCTAGAGGGTTGAACATTTAAACATATACTCCCTATTATGTCTTTTTTAAATCTCCCCCACCCAAATAGGTTTTAGGGGAGGGGGTTCAATTTACAATGTGGGTTTATGCTAAATTTGTCTCTTAGTTTGTGTCTGGACTTGTTCACATTTGGGTTTTTTTTAAATTCGGACATTTTTAGTGATCCCCACCAAACAAAAGGCGAGAGAAGTAACTTATTCATTGATCACCCCTTTTTCCAATTTTTAATTGATCACCCACAACATGGCATGCTGCCAAAAGACATTGGTCACATGATGGTTTCTATTGAGTGACTAACCAGGCCTGTTCTTTTATTCTTTGTTGAAAAGAATCTGGGATTATGGATAAAAGTATTCTGTTAGTGCTGAATTGATTTCTTCTCTACTTTTAAAACTACTAAAAAAATACTTGAAATAGCCTTTTTTGGACAGCAGTTAATTGCATCATTAAGCCAGCTTCAGTGTAGTTGGGCTGGGTTTAAACTAATAAGAAAAATGGTAGTTAAATTTGGTATGGCTGATATCAGAAGTAAGATTATTTTTTTAAAATATTGATATTCTTGGATGTGACCGTCTTTTCACTTAGGCTGTTCCATGCATTTGCCACTCTTGCCAAGAGGAAATTTTTTCTAACACCAGTGGAGGTCTGAATTTGTAGTTTATGATTGTGTCCTCTGGTTTTACTGCAGATAGATGAAGTCAGAATTTTCTTATCAGGGCATTTTGAGCAATGAACATCAGTATGTATATTGTTCCAGATTCTATAGACCTGTAGTAGGTCAGCATGTTTTCTTCTGTATTCAAGGGTCTCTTGATTAAGTTGTTTTAATCTTTCAGTGTAAGATATATCTCCCAACCTCGGAATGATCTTGGTGGCTCTCCTCTGTACTCTCTCTATGGCATCTGAGTTGTACTTCAGGTAAGGAGACCATATGCAGGAAGCAAACTCCAGATGGGCATGTACCAGAGACTTGTACAGCAGTAGGAAGCTCTCCTCATCGATGAATTTAAATGAGTGTCTTATGTAGCCGAGTGTTTTATTTGCTGTATTCACTTTGTTTTGTATATGCGCAGTGAAGTTAAGTTCTAATGATCTGATTAAATAAAATTCAAAGGCATTAAATCCAGTGAATTGGGATGCTGAGATAATGATTTGATCTTCTTATGAGTTTATTGTACTTATATCTTATATTGTCATTCGGAAAGATGACATGTTTTCGTTTGACCAAATCAGGACTTTTTGCATAATTATCTCTTCACTCTTGTCAATGAAAATCTGCTTATCTTATTCTAAGAGCTCATAATAGACAAATCCTACCTTATTCTGTTGACTGCTCACCAAGGCCTTACAGAAATAGATCTTTGGTTGCTATGATTTTCATCCAGAATACTAAACTGTTTAAGTAAGGAATAAAAGAATTAATCTTGTAGTGAGCTTCTATCATAGTTGCTGTTGCTCAAAAATGAGACCTGATGTTCTGTACAACATAATATATCTGAGTGAGGGTTTTTCTTTATAATTAAAAATAAATGACAAAAGACTTTATATCTTACTATAAGTGAAGAAATCTGTGTGTGCGTGCACTACAATTACTCGACAGCTGGTCATTGTATCAAGTTGATATTTTCCAGCACACAATGCAGTGCAGTGTTGAGTTTGAAGTTGTTTGGATTAGCGGTTCTTGAGACATCTAATAAAAGACCACAGATCTTTCTTCAAATTTTCTATATATTATCTCAGCAGCCTTTTGGCTAAGATCAAAGTGTAGTATCTGTTCTTCGAAACCGCCATGGCCTCAAAGTTCAGGGGGTCCTTGTGGCATGCTCGCGTATCGTCCTGGGAGGAGTTGCACAGGATATCTTGGCCAGCTGGTCAGGAGGCGATCACCATTAGCATGCTCAGGATTCGTTCTGAGAAGTTTTGGAATGGGCACTGCACTAGTAAATATCTAAAGATGATATATATGGAGGTGCATTTGAAGAATATTTATTCCAACTCCCACAGGAATGACCTAAATAATATTAATTAGTTTTAACAAATTTCTAATTTATACATAAGAATATTTCTCCATTTCATTTTTTGATAGTCTGACTATCAAGTATGCACCATTAAAATTAAAATTGACAGGAAATTTATTTAAATTAGGCAGCAAGTATGTCTTGTAAAACACCTAAAAGAGAAGAATACAAAAAGAAATAAAACAGGTCTGGTTAGTCACTCAATAGAAACAGTGCCATGTTGGGGTGAGCAATTAAAAATTGGCAAAAGTGATGATCAATTAATAAATTACTTCTCTCGCCTTTTGTATCACTAAAAAACAAGAGTGAACACAGCTGGACACAAAATAAGGGACTAATTTAGCACAAACTTATATTGTAAATTGAACTCCTAGTAAAAATCTATTTTAGGAGGGTTTTTTTCTTATCATAATAAGGAGTACATGTTTAAATTTTCAGCCCTCTAGCTCGATTGGTGCAGCCTGTACGTGTGATACATACATAGCCAGCGAGCAAGACCAACATGAAAACTGAAGAAACCTATCTTGTAAAACACCTAAAAGAGGAGAATACAAAAGGAAAGGAAATAAACTGAATTTTGATTCAATATATTTTTAGCTGCGAGTGTAAATTACTCGCTAAGTATCGTATGAATACATTTTACATCAGCCTACAACTTAGATTTATTCATACTGATTATTCGCTGATTGTATTATATGAATATATTAATGTTCCTTCACTTATTTCAAATTGCTACATCTCAATTTTGTGTCACTTGTTTCTATTGTTCATCTTTTTGTTGTTTAGACATATTAATCACAGCTACCCACAACATTGGTTTATTGCCGGGTTTAGGTTATTCATGTGTTCTGACATTTATATATATCTATCTATAGGACTTCACCCAGCTCTTACCGTTCATAGTAGAAACTTGAAATTTTGCACACACGCTCCCCTTAATAAGTAGGGAAAATGTGTTTTTTGTTTTTTTGAAAATCTTCCCCCTGAATAGGTTTTTAGAGGGGGGTTCAATATGCAATGTAAGTTTATGCTAAATTGGTCACTAGTGTGTGCCTGCTTGTTTTAAAAAAAATTCAAACCCAACAAAAAGTGAGAGAAGTAACTTATTCATTGATCACCCCTTTTTCCAACTTTTTAATTGACAACCCCCAACACGGCACGCTGCCAAAAGATGTTGGTAACGTGATGGTTTCTATTTCATATATGACAGTAATTCATAATTTCCCTTGGAATGCTAATCTTTTTTTGTTGTTGATGTTGATTTTCCTTTCTTAAATGTCTTTAGAAAGTTACCATTCCAAATCTGCACAAGACTCTCATTTTTAGGATTAATAAATTATTAGAAACCATCAACCAAAACTGTCAACATAGGTTTCCTCAGTTTTCAAGTGATTCTGGCTGGCTATCCATCTATCTATCACACGCAGGGTGTGAAAAATTATAGTAATGCAGTAACGCTGCCATGAGGCACACCTGCTCATAGCAAATCAACAAGTGATAAGGGAGTGCAGAGATCTAAATCTAAGGTTGCTAAGATTGAGAGTTTTTGTTTTTAACTATACTCTGCTACCAATGTAAGCTTGGGTTAATGACAGATATTAACAGATTACAAATGCAACAAAATATTATGTACTTAGAGATCCTTTATTCATATAGTGACTGTAGTCAACCTAACATGTGTGTACTACAAAGTGCTTTCTCCTACTGATAAACAATCACTGCCGTTCCTGAATGTGAAACAGCACCCCCTAGCGGAAGTCTTCTGCCTAAGGGGAATAACACATGATACTTACTTAACAGAGAGGACGCAAGATCAAAACTTATAAAAACAAGCTTACTGCTCCATTGCCTGCAGGTGCAAATATAACAAAATTTTAGCATAAGCATTTGGGAGGCGCATTTGGGAGGCGCATTTGGTCAGAAGTCTGCATTACGAGGCACAAATTCACTTTATCACATGTACAGGACACACCAATGGAAGTAGAGGGCTGAAAATTGAAACATTTACTCCTTATTATATCTAAAAAAATATCTTTATTTTGAAAATTCCCCACCAAAATAAGTTTTTAGCGGGGAGGGAGTTCAATTTACAATGTAAGTTTATGTTAAATTGTTACCTTAGTTTATGTCTGCTTGTTTTTTTGGAAAATTCAGACTTTATATCTGTCATGACCTCTGGACAACAGGAGTTGGCTTGTGTTATTTTTGAAGCACTTCCTGCTTGTCTAGACCGTTGACCTTGGGGTCAACCCTAGCATCCCGAATTTGCCACACTTTTGCCATAACCAGTAAGATCCAACTCGTGGAACATCTATTTGGCATCTCCTAAATCAAGCATATCTAAAGATCACCTGAATCTTCTAAATGCTAACCACACTCTATTCTATTATTCCTCCCTATCTTCTCAATAACAACCAGTACTAAAGCCACTAACTAAAGCTAATACAGAAATAAAAGAAATAAAACTTAAGAATTGACTGATCACCTTGTGTTTCTACATAGAAGAAATGGTAGGTTGTCTTTTATATATATTGTTTGATTTTGTGACTTCCTTAGAAGCCCAAGTCTTCATAATAGTGATCCAGCAAAAGTTAAGAGAAGTAACTCATTCATTGATCCGTCATTTTTCCTATTTATTTGTCCTGTGATGGTTTCTATTGAGTGACAAACCAAACCTTTTGTGTGGACATTTTTCTTTTCTGTTCTTTTTCAACATCACTTTTTAATTTGGTTTTCTATTTGTTTAAATATATGCACTTACTTCTTATTACATTTTTATAATAATTAAGGTTTGGTTTTTAAAAATCATTTGCTGGGGAAGAAAATGATTTGCTACTTTCTCTTCTTCCCATCTGTCAGTTTGATTTTTCATATTGTAAATAATTTAATGGAGTTTAATTGAGCATTGAGAGAGATAGCTAAATATAGTTTCCAAATGAATATTTACTAAAGTATCTTCTTTTTCTTTATTTTTACTAATTTCATTTACTTTTTCTTCCAATATGTAATTCTCATTTAAAATGAAGGAAGCTTTAATGGTACACAATATCATCTATATATGTAATGAACAGTGTCTTTTTCTGTTTGTTTCTTTGTTTCTCTGTCCATAACTTCCGCTATCTATTTGTGATGAAAAATACATAATAAAAGTAAGATAAGATTAATTAAATATATTACTAAAAAACATTTTAATTTAAATTAAAAAAGTAAAATAATCATTTATGTACTTATGTTTGGTTTTTCTTATTTTGTATTTATTTTTGAGAAAGTATTACATTTTGTACTCTTCGAAATAATAACTGTTTTCTTAATTTTTGCTGATTTCATTTACTTTTTCTTCCAATATGTAATTCTCATTTTAAGCTTAATGGTACACAATATCATCTATTTACATATATAATGAACAGTGTCTTTTTCTGTTTGTTTCTTTGTTTCTCTGTCCATAACTTCCATGATCTATTTGTGTTGAAATAATGATAAAAGTAAGATAAAATTAATTAAATATATTACAAAAAAATTTAAAATTTTATTAAAAAAGCAAAATAATCACTTATATATTTATAAGATAAAACCAGACGGTTTTTCTTATTTTGTATTTATTTTTGAGAAAGTATTAAATTTTGAACTCTTCGAAATAATACTGTTTTCTTCTGCATATTTTATATCTCAAAGTTTTTAAAATAACCATGGAATTTGCACATGTCTCCAGTTTTAAAGATAAGGCCTAAATTAAATTACAACTACAACTATGGAAGCAACATTTTTATTCATGTACAACGCAATCCCCTATTTAAAAAGGAAAAAGCATGAATATATTTTCATGTATAATTTGTTCCCTATTTTGTTAAATGGTTTACACAGGTTTCATGGAAAATGTGGAACAACCAATTTTCAGTTTGTGCAACATGTCATTTTTAAGGTTTCAGAAGCCAATGTTAACCCCAGATTTGATTATCTTTGCCCACTTGAATGTTATACACGTAGGTTGGCCGGGGCTGTTACTGAGGCAAGTAAACAAAATTATCATATTAATATATTATTATTATATCCATCATCATCAGCAGCAGCCTTTTATCATCCGTTGTTGGACATAGACCTTCCCCAGGATTCGCCAGATATCTCTATCATGGGCATTGTGGAGCCAATACTTTTTGAACTTGTCTATTAGTTTGTCATGCCATCTTATTTTTTGCCAGCCACATTTTCACAAAATGATCTCTGGGGATCCACGTTGTGAGCTATGATGTCCAATGGTTGTCTAACATACTTGTAATATGACCAGCCCATTGCCATTTGAGTTTTCTACTGGTTTTTATGATATCTTTGACCCCTGTTTGTTTTCTAATATAATATGCTGTCTTGTGATCTCTCCATGTGATGTTGAGCATGATTCTCTCCTGTGCCCATTGCATTGTTTTCAGTTTGAGGGCCAATCTTTTAATTAGGTTCCATGTTTCCACTCCATATGGGATACATTGGTTGTAGGCCCTTCTTTTTAGAACTAATGGGATTTTCTTGTTTTTGAATGTTGAGCTTTCTCTACTGAATGCTTGCCAACCTAAAGTGATTCTTTGCTTGATTTCTTTGTGAAGCCCACATTTTGACATTTGCTTCTGATATAAAACCTCTCACATTGTGCACAAATAGATACAATATGTTGATGTATGCCATTAAGAGTTTAAACTTTATTTTGGCCTTGTGCCACCTTAAGCTGGGTTTTGTAAATATCAACAACTAAAACTTCATAGATATTTAATGAGCATAAACCAGTACCTTTATTATTGTCTTCAGGTATTGTTGTTTTTTCCGTATGTACATACATCTGGTCATCTGTAAGTTTTGTATTTTAAGTAAATATTCTAGAAAAGATCTGGAATGTAGGATTAAAAGATGACTGGATATTACATTAGTAAAAATAAAAATAAAATGCCCAGCTGAAAATAACAACCATGAGATTACTGATACAACTAAATCCTTGATGCTTTGATAACGTCTCCTTCTTATGGCATTTTGTCTTTGGTCATAGTGTCTCATCTTCTGCCAACTATTGTTTGTTGTTTATTCCTGTGAACTCCTTGTAGAGCATAGGTCCACAGCCATTCTGCTGCTGTTTCTGTAGCAAGTATGCTTTTTTACCTGGGCTTGGGACCAGCTATGGCAATTACTAACGCATTTAGTTTCAGTTATTTTCAAAATTTCTATCTAGCTCCAATGGTGCAGCCTGTATGCGCAATACATACATATATACATAGTCAGCCGGCTTGAGACCAGCTATGGCAACTGCCAAGCTGTAGGTTTTTTTCTCTGTCAGAGTTACCTTCTCTTAAATGGACTGCCTTACAGGGCTAAAGGATTCCAACATCCCTGCTATTTACCCATATCTGAGGGGGAGGAATGGATTCATGCCTTTCCAAAGGGCATTAGTGCAAAGTGAACGTAAACAGACTTGACAGAAACTCTAACTTGTTTCTGCCAATTCCATTTTCTTCACCAGTAACCATTAGGCCACTCCGCACTTTACTGAAATTTGCATGCCAATCTGTAACTGTTTATTCTTGTGTTTGCTCTCTGTCTCCACTGTTAAATGAGGCATTTGTCATTCGTGATTTTTGTTTGGACAATCTTGGTTAAAAGGATATGATAAAACAAGCAGGACATTATCTGCAACTTTGGTAAACCATATCACCATGCATAAAAAAGGAAATTGAATCAGATAGTTATTTGCTCTCAGCTTCAGTTTGATTTCCGCTCAGATAGTGTAATGGTTAGCACATCTTCCTCACATGCAGAAGGTCTTGGGTTCAATTCCCAGTATGAGTGAAGATTGTGGAAAGCTCTTCATTAGGACAAATTTACCTTTATCAGCTTGATTTATCTGTCAGAGGAAACCAAGAATTCAGCCATATCCACTGATATAGCTAGAGATTTGGGGGCCCGGGACTTAGCCCTTCAGGGCCCCATTCCAACATTTAGTGAGATTTTATGAAAAAGGGAAAGTTGCAATAAATAGGCATGCATTATCACTTAATTGGTGAAAAACAACCCCAAAGGCTGAATTATTATTTATGCAATTCATGTATGTACAAATATATTCTTGTTATTGTATAATGTCAGTGGAAATGCAGTAGGTGAACTATAATTAATGAAGCTCTTGGGGACCCCTCTCCATTGGGCATTTTCAAATAGCCCTACTCTTACCCCTCCTCAGTTACGCCTCTCTAGCCTCAGTTTGATTTATCTGTTTGAGCAAACCAAAAATTCAGACATATCATCACTTGATTATTTACAAGTGGGGAATCGATTTACAATTTCATCTCCACACACATTTTTTTTGTAGAAATCATTTTCGAAGTTTGCTGTGAACTTGCTGACATTTACTTGAACATCTAGTGATGTTATAATCGTATATTATTCCGCTAACTTCTTAGAATTTGTGATGGTTTCATTTGAATGTGAGGAATAGCCAAAAGCATGTTTCTTCTCGTCCAATTATATTTCCTCATTTCTATTTATTAGGTTTGACTTTCTGTGTCAACTCAATGTCATTTGTCATTAAAATGAAGTGAAATAAATAATAATGAAAAATTAAATGTGTGGAGTGGCATAGTGGTTAACAGCATGAAAAAAAATCTGCAAACCAAGTTTGAGTTTCAGCCAGATGTAATTATGTTCATTTTGCACTAATACTCTTGGGAAAGGCATGAATTCACCCCCCTCCCCCCAGCTATGGATAAATAGCATGGCATCTTTGGTGTGGAGCTAGAAATTCCACCCCATAAAAAATCTACTTGCTACTGAAACTGCAATGCGGCCCTATGCTCCAGAAGGTGTCTACAGGAAAAAAGAAAACTAGCATTCCAAGAGAAATTATGAATCACTGCCACCCATATATGGTGTGTTGGGGGTGATCAATTAAAAAGTTGGGCTCTAATCACTAAAAGATGTTTGAATTTTCAAAAAACAAGCGGGCACAAACTAGTGACCAATTTAGCATAAGCTTACATTAAAAATTGAACCCCTACTAAAACCCTATTTTGGAGGGAATTTTAAAAGAAAAAAAAAGAAGCATTTTCTCTACTCATTGAGGGGAGTGTGTGTACAACATTTCAAGTTTCTACTATGAACGGTTAGGGACTGGGAAAAGTCCAGATACATCGATAGATACATATAAATGTGTGAATACATGAATAACCTAAAGCTTTGGTAGCAGTGATTAATTTCCAAACTTATTTATACGTTTTGTGATGTAGAAACTACTGAAAAAAAAAACAAGCAAGTTTCTTATCCTTTTCCCTTTTATTTCTTTCTTTCTCTCTTGTCTTGGATAGGATTTTTTATCTGCTCTGTTCTCTTTTTGAGATACAAGCTTTCTGTAGAGGCACAGAGATTAGAAGAGTGAGAGAGGAGAGCAGACGTTATTACTTGCCATTCAATTTCACCGTATCATTTTTATCTGCATCAAAATAAATTTTTAAAAAGCATCTATTTACTTGAGCTTTTGCAAGTTCCTCCAAGTCTTAAATCAGTAAAATTGGTGGTATTTAAAAAACGGAAAAGTTCATCTGTCATATCAATTATATCAAAATTAAGACTATTCAGAATGTTATTTAAAAATAAAGTTCACCTTCTTGATTAGCATTAGGTACTCCAATGAGTTTTTACAGGAAGATCTTGTACATCTGGTGCCTGTTCCCCTTATAGGTCTTGTTATTCTGAACATTTTGATATCACATTTGTCTCTCTACTCCTATTAGTTCACTAATTATGATTATTTATTTATTTGCGGACTCGCGGCAAATTGAACACTTACAAGAAATGGCCTTTTCAACACCCTATAAAACTGAAAAGCCATCATTTTTTTAATATGTAGACATTGTGTACTTGCTTAAATTTTATACGAAACTGAAGAACATCTATTTTTCTACCAGGTGATATTGTTTCCAAAGACATATATTGAAAGAGGAGGTGTCAGCAATCATTTATTTATAGACACCTTTTTTTTCAACCACAGAAAAAAACCGTCACAGCGTAGATTGCGCAGTTTAAACGCATTAAATTGAAAATTCGCTGTAAAATTCCTTTTAAGTCAAATGGTGACAAATAAGACACCAACAGATTCAGAATTGGACATTCTTTATTATGGTATGCATAACAGTTTTGTATTAGACAACATTATGGAGAATGAACACTTGAGAAATAGGGAAGAATTAGCTGTGACATTTTCGCCCCCAAAACTGACTGTTTGGACTACTTATTAGCATTCCCCCCATTCAACCCCCTCTTCTCTTCATTTACTTTGCCTTAACTTATTATACATATTACAGGTACACCACTGATTTTCCAGCACTCTTGGTTCAGAACTGTGCTGTATTATTCCTTCTAACTGATAAACTATTCTCCAGGTATATTACCAGTGCTGTGGTTAAGGCGAACAGGGTACTAGGACTGATTAAGCACACCTTTTCATATATAGACAAGGACTCGTTCCTTATACTATATAAGACTTATGTCCATCCACACCTAGAGTACTGTGAACAGGCCTGTTCACCATACTTGGAGAGAGATAGAAATCTTTTAGAAAAAGTTCAGAGATGAGCAACTAAGTTAGTACCAGAATTAAAAAGTATGAGTTATAAGGATAGGCTAAATGTGTTAGGATTAACATCGTTAGAAAATAGGAGAGATCGGGAAGACTTAATAGAAATGTTTAAGATTATACATAGTTTCGAAGTAGTAAACCCTGTATGTATTTTTTACTAGAAGGGGGTACAAGGGACTGAGAGGCCACACATATACGGTAGAAGCAAATAGAAGTAGATTGAATATCAGAAAATACCTTTTTAGCAATAGAGTGGTAGGACTTTAGAATAGATTACTGGAATATGTAGTGTTATCAGCAGATGTAAATGATTTAAAGAAGAATTATGATGTTTATTACACCACCACAAAAAGGTTTAAGGCCCTAGGTATTGTGTAAATATGATTGTGTGTGTGTGCGCGCAAATTGTTTCACATTAAAATAAAATGTTCTAAAAATGTTAAAATGTTCTTAAAAAAACAACTGGTTAGATGTTTGCTTGACATGATGTTGGAGGCAGAGGTCACAGATTTTACCCCCACAGGTGTTGAAAGTTAAACAGGATATCGACTGCAATGTGTCCAGGACTGGAAACAGACGCACTGGGTGTTCAGGGGTCAAAGGCAGGATAATATTCTAAATGTCCTACCAGACCAACAGAGGTCATGTAATAATAATAATTCTGACCCAATAATTAGGACTGTTAAAAGTTTGAATCAAATCATTTTTGACAGATACTATGCTGGTTTGTCTAATAAATCCTGCCTGTGATACCATAAATGACATAAAACAGCTAGTAGTTAATGTTACAAAAAGCAAACCAAAAATGACTTTGTGGTCTATTTGTCAAGCAGTAAAGATCATATACAGTTATGCTTGTGAAAAGAGATGAATAGCTTTGATTTCTGAGGCTTGAAAGTATGTGTCCAAGTGTTGACAGAAATATGGGATGTACTTGCTCTCCATGAGTGCATTGCCCTCCCTTTAATACATCTCTACTGTTCTGTGTTGAACAAGTGAAAGACATAAATGACAGTTGGGCAACTAAAAATAGTTCCTAATACAATCGTATTAAGAAGCAGATACTGTTCTGTTCTGATATTTCACCCTTTGTGCTGAACCTGTTCAATGTGACAGAGGCAACGGATTCTGTCTTCTTTAAACTGCTACAGCTGCTGAACAGAATGCATCCTGCTTTGGAAAGTCATTCTATTGCTAATTTATTCAGTCAATTTTGCACTGATTAATCATGTTTTAATTTTCAAAGCTTTAAAAGAAACAATAGCCAAATTGAATAGAGGAGTATGATAAAAAAAATTGTTTAAACTTATCTCAAGCAATTTGGTTCTTTGTCAGTCATGCATAGATCTAGAGTCTCAATAATTTATGCATGTATTTATTTCTTGTTTGGGTTCAGCAGAGGATCATGGGAGCAAGAACACACTTATCAAAGCAGCAGACAATATGAGCTAGCAATGATGTTTTTTTTAACAGGAGAGCAGAATAAAAAGATTTAAAAAATAGAGCAATCTAGCCTCTTGCATGCAACAGCAAACCCCTAGAAACTCTTCTTGCTTGATTAGCAGCAGATTTGTTTATATTGAACAACAACAAAACTATACTAAAAACAACTCAAGGAAACAAATGACTGTATCTAATTGATTTACTGAAATTTGAAGCTGCCATTGAGTTTGTGCACAGTGACTGCATTAAATAATTATTTAATGCAGATATTATTTAAAATTAAAAAAAAATGGTTTTAAAAATATCAAAATGAATTTCCTTCATAGAAAAACTTGTTTTTCCTTCCAAGAGTTGGTTGAACTATAGAACTCATTATTTGTGTTAAGTTGTTATCACTACGTTTTGGCTGATCCACTCTACGGCCTTCTTCAAATGTGCAATCTGTAAGTAAAGAAAGTGGTCTCTTTGTTACAGAAAAACTTTGCAAGTAGAAAATAATTGATGGTATATATACTGACCGGGTTGTCTCATTTCCAGCAATGAGTATTACACAGACAACATAAAGGAACAACCTCTGTTAAATGTATTAGTGACCATTCCTTTTTTGTTTGATAACTTTTTTTTACCTAGTCCTTTATTTCATCTACTCAACCAGAACATAGTAGTCCAACAGAATTATAGGGCTGAGTATTAAGGTCTAGTGCAGTGGTTTTTAACCATTTTGCCCCATACCCCACCTCAACAGCTCAGAAAATGTGATGCCCCCCTTTACTATAATAAAGGAAATGGTATAATAATATAATGTTAAATTAAGATATTTACTCACATTTAGAGTTTTAAATCAAGGAAAATCTCTGTAAAAAGAATAACTTATATATGAACTTTATTAAAATGTTTGTAATTTCTTTATTGTGTGAAATTTAGTAACACCAATGCAATTACCCCATCCCTTTTATACCACACAAAGTTAATGAATTAAGCATTGGTTACTATGGAATCTATAATAAAAATAGTAATTACTATTACCGTGTAATTAAGAATTATTAGTATTGTATAATTAGAAATTAATAGTATTGTATAATTAGAAATTCATAACACGACTCAGTTTTGAGCCACAGAACGCTTTCACTCTGCACATCCAAATTCCAAATTTCCCGGCAATATATTTAAATTGCTAAGCAATATATTTAACCCATAAGACCCCACAGTGACACTGGTGTCATATAAACTTTAAATGTTCATCCTTGATTTTAACCCATGAAGTGTACTAAGTGAACGTTTGGAGAATTTTTTTACTGTAATTTTTTTGTTTACATTGCTATAAATCTTTCATCTTTTATAAGTGCCAAAGTTATAAATTTGATATATGTTGTGGAAATGCATATAAAAAAGCAAATCTGTCAAGTTGATGTATTTTCAAATGATGAAAAAAGTTGCCCTAAATGCCAAATGTGACATATGTCACATTACAGATCTCAGACACTAAGAGTCCAATTTAAAAAAAACTTTCAGAAATGTGTTCCATGAGATCCATTTTATCTGGTTTATATCCCACATAATTTTGCTTCAAGTAGAAATGGGTCCAGTGTCATATGGGTTAAATTGCCCCCTTGTGGGGTGTGCGCCACATATTCAGAATCACTGGTCTAGTGTTTATAGTACCAACAAGAGAAAGAATAATTTTGGAATCTGTTTTCTGATTACCTTTTAATGCTTCTTACAATATTACTAAGCAAGACTGGATACAACATACACTTAAGGAAGGCTGAAGAATTTAGCAGCCAAAACATTGTTAAAACAACAACAATGAGGACAGGGGCTGGAGATTTGGCAGGCCGGGGGGCTTGGCTCCTTGAGGGGTCCCCCTCCAACATTTAATGAGATTTGTTATTATAAAATGTTAGTAGAAATGCAGTAGGTGAACTACTATTCGTGAAGCTTTTGGTGGCCCCACTCCACACTATGCCACTGAATGAGGACAGCAGTTTGAAAGGTATATGGAATAAAACAAGTAACTGATTCAATGAGCAAAAATGAATATGCTCACCCAGAAGGAAAACACAAGAGAAAGGAATTGTTAATTATTACTTATGTTGCAAAGTTCTGTGCGACAAATTATATTCTGAATGCAGCAAATGACAGACTGCGGCTGGGAAAGGAGGTCATGGCAGGTGTAGGTGGCTGAAACAGGTAAGAATCGAGGCTGCAAATTGGGAAATAATTGAAGAGTTATAGCGAGAAGAAAAATTAGTGACAAAAAATAAGAGACAAGAGCCTACCATCAGCGGCATAGCTGCCTATTTGAAAACGCCTCCACCCATTGGCAGGGAGGACCCAAAAGCTTTATAAATAAGTAGTTCACCTATTGCATTTCTACTGACAAATTTCACTAAATGTTGGAGGAGGCCCCTCAATGAGCCAAACCCCCGGGCCCCAAAATCGATAGCTACATCTCTGCTAACCTATTGTGATGGTTAGAAAACTTGTCTTGCCAGACTAAGCTAAGCTAAGCTTAGTAAATAACCATGAAATTTACATTAATTTTTTTATATATTGATCACTACTACCAAAGGTTTAGATTATTCATGTGTTCACACATTTATACGTTTCTATCTATCTATGTATCTGGACTTCGCCCCACCCTAACCATTCATAGTAGAAACTTGAAATTTTGCACACACACTCCCCTCAATGAGTAAGGCAAATGTTTTTTTCGTTTTTTTTAAAAATTCCCCGCCAAAATAGGATTTTAGAGGTTCAATTTTCAATGTAAGCTTATGCTAAATTGGTTACTAGTGTGTGCCTGCTAGTTTTTTGAAAATTCAGATATTTTTTAGTGATCACAGCCCAAATTTTTAATTGATCATCCCCAATACAGCATATGTGTGGCGGTGATTCGTAATTTCCCTTGGAATGCTAGTTATAGTTTTAAAATTGATTGTTACTGCTTTCTTGAAAATTCAGGTATTAAGTACCTTAATATGTTAGTCTAGAAAGGGTTAAGGCAAGAAAATGATTAAAATTATCAAGTGAGAGAGATATTATTTTATCCATTGAACTATGGAGACGAAGTAACCAACAAATATTTGAACAACATTTATTCAAAAGGAACTGTAAGTTTCTGGTTTTTAATGATTTTTGACAATCACTGCTGTAGTGACAGATTATGCCATCTTACTATAATTCACCAAATGTTTGTCTGTCTCTCTGTGATTGCAAAACTCAAGAACAGCCAGAGGTATGGCCACCAAATTTTCTGTGGTTACTAATAGGACTTCAGAGCAGGTTTTTAACAAGTTAGTTTTTGAAAATTTCCTCTCAAAATACATTTTTGGTGGGGGTGTTCAATTTACAATGCAAATTCATGCTAAATTGGCCACTTATTTTGTGTCCAGCAGTGTTCATGCATTGGCTATTACTTTAATTCACCAAATGTCTGTCCATACGCCTGTGTTAGCATAACTCAAGGACAGCTAGAGTTATGGCCACCAACATTTAAGACTCCAGAGCATGTTTTTTGGGCATATTAGTGTTTGAAGATTAAAAGAAAAAATAATGTGGGGTCTGGATTCATGCTCTGCCAGATAATAATGATCTGATTTCCATGTATCTATTCAACTATATAATATTAAAAGTCTATTTTCGTTTATCTGTATGTGACCTCTAAATAGCCAAAGAATGCATTGTAGCCAGAGGTCTAGCATTATGTTACTCATCAAAAAACAGTTTTGGTCTCCTATTAGAGCAAAAGGTCCCATTTAGGCCCTCTGCAGGAACTAGCTGGAAATCCCACCTGTAGGGGGTGTATTTCAGCTAGTTTGTAGATAATTTGCAAACACCAAGAATTAAAAAGAAATCATAGAAAATTAAATGATGCAAAAATAATTATTTGATAATGGCTGGCAAAGAATTATTATTAACTCAGACTTAAATAAAATATTGAAACCTAATAAGTTTTAAATAATGGAAATTTATGTAGGAGTTCTTATTGAAATTCTGCAAGTCTAAAATGGTTACCGATTTTGTGTTCATGTCATACGTCTGCCTGATGAAGTTATTCACATCTATGTTTTGGCCCGGGGGTAAACACGAAATCTATTTATTCTTTATTTACAGAATATGAATGCATACAGCCAGAAGGCTGTCTTATGCAATATTTAAAAAATTTTGTACATTCATAAATATAATAATAATAATATTAATAATATCAATATCTGGCTCTTGAGAAAAGGAAATAATTGGTTTGCAGGAATGGTTGCTTTGAGGAATAAATGCTGACGGCACAAGTTTTATTCTACTCCAGGGATGGTTGGTAGATTTTGTGAAAACTATGCAATGTTTTTGTATTCTTTTATATTTGAAATAAAGTATAAGTATAATAATGAACTATCAGATAAATATTGATTCGCAATACAGAAAATAAATCTATCTGGTATTAAAGTAAGTTTAGTTATATTAAACTTCACAGTTCATAAGATTTCATGAGAACTGAATAAAAATTGAATACATACACACATATACAAATACAACATTATTCTGTGTAAGATAGGTGATTATAGTATTTTATTAATACTATCTCTCATTTTATTCAAATTAAAAAAGCATTTTGATATTTATTCATATGAAAAAATTGATAAAAGCTCAAAGCATTACATTTTAATGTAAGCATTCATGAAAAATGACCAACTGCTTACTGCAATGTGCATTTAGAAAGAAGAACTTTCATCTGAGAATTCTACAAAATGTCCCTGACCATTAATAAAGACTAGAACACATTCAGTCAGTGCTGGATCTACTATGAAACTAATGAAGCTTAAGCTTCGGGACCCCTAATTTCGGAGGGGCCCCAGAAGCAACTTCTTTTTAATGGGCAAATCTTTCAACAAAATCGATGCAGTTTTTGTACAGATCAAGCACAGAGATAAGTGATTGGTCGCTAAGCGAATGATATCTAAGCCAAACCACATTGAAGAAGATAACAGTGGTTACCCAGACCTCGTTGCTGGTGGGAAGGGGCTCACTGAATGGCCCCATTTTCAAGAACTCCACCCCATCACCCCCTTTGGGCCTCACGGTCCATGCAAGAGCTTTCAGACCTTGTTGAATATTGCCCTATTGTCGCTGGTTGCGAAAGGGGCCCCATAACAGTTCAAGCTTCCGGGCCTCCAAAATGTAGGTCCAGCGCTGCAATCAGCGATTAAGAGCATTAGCCAATTATATCTTGGGGATTAGTCCAACATAATATAACCCTTGCTCCTGGTTCTTTCATTGGGTGGGTGCAGTGTGTTGATTTTTGGCAACTCTACAACTGAAAATACAACATCATGGCCAATGCTTTTTCCCTTTCTTCCACTTTCTAGCACAGAAAATGAAATCAGTAGACCAAATTTGAGGTTTGGTCAAGGCTGTTAAACATTCACTTTATACTAATATCCTTACAAAAGGCATGGATCCACTTCTCTCTCAGCTATGGGTAAATAGCAGGGCAGTCCATCTAACAGAAGGTTACTTAGACAGAAAAACCAGAGTTGAGCATGAGGCCAGAAACTCCACCCAGTAAAAACATACTTGTTACTGAAACTTCAGCAGAGTACTTGTGGCCCTATGAACCAAAAGGAGTCTACAGGAATAAAACGCAAAAACTGTGGGATCATTTTATGACTAACTCACCAGGCTATTTAGTAGGGTTTATCAAATGCAAATGGTAGTTTTTATTTGTCTCTGTGGACAAATAGAACTCTTGTTATTGAAGATGTGTTGCATTGTGATTTAGAAAAACATGGTTTATAGTCATAAAATGCTTGAATAACAGAGAAATAGTCTTAAATGAGGTGAAAATCTCATCCAGTTAAATGTGTTATTACAAGAGTATTCAAAACCATGCAACTTATAATCTAACCCTTGTGCACCTTATTTCCTAAAAAGTTTTGGTTTTCCAGAATCAGACAAAGAGATACAATCCATTTATTGCAGGAGACAAAAGAAGCATGGCTATTATCAACCACTGTAAACATGTGATAACAAATTGTAACAACCGAATGTGTGAAAATAACTTCCATTTCATGTCACTAATATTTGTGGTTAAGAAATTGCATAAAAGTGTATTGTATTTTTTGTTGTATTGGACAACATTTTTCACCCTAAAATTCTCCTGCATCTTATATAGGCTAGGGTCCAGCAGGGCCTACCATGCACCCCCCCCCCATAATCCTACATTTAGGATACCAAAATGTTCCTTAGGATGTCCTCTTTCATAAAAAAGATGTTCCAAAGAAAAAAGTTGGGAAGAACTACTTCATTTGTATAAAATAAAATGGCTGCCAACACACACCAAAAAAAACAGAATTCCATATCTCATCTCCCAGTTGACATATCTGAATACTTTAAAAGGCTAAATCATTGTTTTCAGATATGAAGAATTCAAAAATACACTTTATTTTACCATAAAAGTAATTAATCTATAGGTATTTCAGTATTTTACAAGGAAATTTCAAGTATACTTTATAGGCCAACGTCTATTTGTATCTGTTGGGCTTAAAAAGTTAAACATGATCCTAAGTATTTAGCATTTTACAAGAAAACTTCAAGTCCAAAGTCTACGGATTGTAGAATTCATTTTTGATTTAGGTATATATATCATTAGAAAGAGAATTTTATCAGCTTCCCAACAGTGTATGTTCCCAATTTGTATCTGATGGGCTTTAAAGGTTAGAGCAAGCTATAGGAGCTATCTCAAAATACTTGTTTTCCTTCTGAAAATAGCTACAAAAATAGGGATATATCTTATACAAATCTCGGAAGTTGTTTTTGAGATGAAGCATTTTCACAATTAAAAACATAGTAACTAATTTACATTAATCTGTTTGTGTTACTTTTAATCATAACATTTTTGAGGCAAACTATTCTTTGACCATTAAACTGTGGAAAATTGGAATAAAGTAGCAGCTTTGATAAGACTTGACCCTGCATTCCATGCCGCAGGAACCTGTCTTTCATGGATGATACCTTAACCAATTAGGCTAAATCTGCCATGATTAGGTAATGTTCTCATCTATAGTCTTCTGTAATCATTCTTTTTTTCTGACTCAATTTAACCTTGTCTGGTTGATTACCTAATATTAGTAATACTCTTAAAAGTAATCATGATTAATCACTGCTACCCAAAACACTGGTTTAATTGGGTTTAGGTTGTTCATGTGTTCACATTTATATGTATCTAGGTAGACTTTGCCCAGCTCTAACCGTTCATAGTGGAAACTTGAAATTTTGTATACACACTCACCTCAATGAGTACTGAAAATGTTGTTTTTTTTGTTTTTTTTTTTTAAATTTCCCCCTTAAATAGGTTTTTAGAGGAGGGTTCAATTTTATCTATCTATGTATCTGGACTTTGCCCAGCCCTAACCATTCATAGTAGAAACTTAAAATTTTGCACACACACTCCCCTCAATGAGTAGGGAAAATTTTTTTTTTTTTTAAATTCCCTCCAAATAGGGTTTTATTGTGAGGTTCAATTTTTCAATGTAAGCTTATGCTAAATTGGTCACTAGCTTGTTCTTTGAAAATTCAGATTTTTTAATGATCACAGCCAACTTTTTGATTGATCAACCCCAACACAGCATATATGGGTGGCGATGACTCATACTTTCCCTTGGAATTAGTATTATTACTCAGTGTTGTGAATGATGTTCAGCCAATGAAGGATAAACAGATTGAGAAGTAGTAGAAAGTTAGTCCTCAAATGAACTTCAATAAAACCAATGTCATATGCAATGATTATGTTGAGGATAGTGACCCCAAAATTGAAAACAGAGCTTGAGAAAGTAGATCGGGAAGGGAAAATAAGGGAAGAATCACCCTAGGCTGACAAGCTTTTGGAAGAGCAAGTTTAGTCTTCAAGAATAAAAAGATCGGTCTACAACCTATGGAGGTGAAACCTGGAACTTAACTGAAAAACTGGCTCTCTTACTAAGAGCCATGCAACATGCACAGGAAAGAATTATGTTAAACATCACATGGAAAGATTGCAAAACAGTACAATATATTAGAGAGCAAACATGTGTCAGAGTTATCCTAGAAGCCAATAACAAACTTAAATGCCAAGTTACAAGAATATCAGACAACTGCTCGATATTGCTACTCACAATATGGACCCCTCAAGATCATAAGCTAAATTGTGGCCAGCTGAAAAACAAGATGGTTTGATTATTAGGATAAGTTCAGAATGTTTTGCCACTGTGATGCTCGGGAGCAAAAAACTGGCAGCTCCTATGGAAAGCCTATGCCCAGCAAGAGAGGGAGGGAGAGAACGAACTATGAATTGTTAGATGGGTTAATTGACGGATACAGAGATGGATAATGAGAGAGAGAGCTACGAATTGTTAGATGGGTTAACTGACGGATACAGAGATGGATAATATGAGAGAGAGAGAGAGGAACAGAGAGAGTGAAAACAAAAGTAGAGAAGAAGAGGGATAAATTTGGAGAGAATGACTAAGATTTTAAAGTGGGAAGGTCGAAAAGAGAATTATTTTAAAAAAATACAAATTGAAGAGAGAGTGGAATAAATCTGAAAGAAGAGGGCAAAAGAGAATAAAGGAATCACACAACAGTGGACTAAGGAATGGAACAGAATGTCTGGAAGAGGATGATTTGAAAAGAAAAGCATGAGATGAGTTACATTGTAGATAAGTCTACTAAATTCTTTATGAAACTAGAGTATTTCTGTCAATATTCAGCCACATATTTCTCCGAGGTATTGGGCCCAGCATTGATTATTTTGTGGAATATCTTTTCAATCAGTACAACTTGTTAATCTGTCCATATTGATGGCTGGCAACACTTTTTATTGTCTTCTCTTTTTATTCGTCGAGAGTGGAGGGTCCATCAAATCATAATGCCACTTCTGCAATATCAAACCTTATGGGCAGCCAAGAGATAAGCACCCACCACAAATCTCACAGCTCTAATGATCAGATTTGCAATAAAAGTTACCAGCAATCAGATTAATGTAGCACGTGGTTACATACATATGTATATATTTTTCAAGATCTTCTAGTCTCCACACTCTTATGTCTGAAATGGTAATTCCGTTTGTATGCGATTTCATATAATTCTCTACAATAGCAGGTCTGGTTATTCATTCAATAGAAACCGTCACGTGGCAGCATATTGTGTTGGGGGTGATCAATTAAAAAAAAATGGGAAAAGG
>VCCN01002736.1:1911827-1922374 GCA_006491835.1 Architeuthis dux | reverse complement strand
TAATTTAAGATTATTATATGTAAGAAAGAAAAGTGTTTGATGGAAATTGTCTTTTGAGTGAAATGTTGCCATCAAAATACAAAATGGCTGATACTGTTTTGGAGACGTAGTTACATTACGAAAGAATCCATTTACAGCTATGTATCTATATTGGCTAACAACATTACAGCAAAAAAGTCTCAGTGAGGTGAACCTATACTGCATGAGAGAGATCAGGCTTCTGTCTTTCAAACTGATGAATTGAACCAAATCCTGCAAGGAAACCATAATGTTCTCTGCTGATTTAGAAGAGAACACTAAAAAGTTAACCTACAAAGCACCAGGACACAAATGGTATAAAATCAAATCTGTAGAGCTGAAAGTATCACCGTTCAAGAGCAGGCATTTCTAATATTGCAAATCCCATTTTTGTGATCAACCCTGAATGGTTGTGTTGGAATTTAACAATCTGCTCCAAATATCCAATTTCCTAACAGCTTACAACACAAAATAAGCTTTCAGCAAAAATGTTGGCCATTTCAACCTTATGAGCCACAAAATAAAACAGAACACTTCCATTTTATATATTAACATACAGACAAGAGAATCAGCCTAGCTAGATGGATCTTAATCCAATTTATTGTGGGGAAAGAGAAGTAAATTTTCGGTAATAAATGACCCTCACTAACCTTGTTCTCCAATTAGTTGGGGTGTGTGTGTGACCCAGCTCATAAAATCTTCTCCATTCCAGTGTTGAACTGACAAATATATTAAGTTAAATGGTATAGGTATGCATAAAAAGATGAGGTTGGATCAAAACCGTATCCATGACCCAGGCCTAATCTTTGAAAGATTTTTTCCTTACCAGAGAGTACTGTGTTGGCAAACTTTGAAGCTGATGTTGACATACTTAGAGGACAGACAGGCAGGTAATTTTAGAGATATAGATATAGCAAATCTTTGAAAGACATAAAGCAAATTGAATCAACTTTGGTAACATGGTTATTTTGTCTTGATGATAACTCAGAAACAAATTGGAATGGAAAGACAGGTTTGGTTAGTCACTCAATAGAAACTGTCATGTGACCAACATGTTTTGGCAGCAGGCCATGTTGGGGGTGATAAATTAAAAAAATTGTAAAAACGGGTGATCAAAGAATAAGATACTTCTCTCACCTTTTGTTGGGCAGTGATCACTAAAAAAACTCTGAATTTTCAAAAACAAGTGTGAATGCTGCCGAACACAAACTAAGGGACCAATTTAGCCTAAACTTACGTTGCAAACTGAAAACCTGCTAAAAACCTATTGGAGGACGGGAGTTTGAAAGTTTTTTCTAGACATAATCAGTAGTAAATGTTTAAATGTTCAGCCCTCTAGCTCCATTGGTGCTGCCTGTATGCACAACACATACATACATACATACATAGATAGATAACCAGCCAGACTCATTTGGAAACTAAAGAAACCTATGTTGACAGTTTTGGTTGACTGTTTCTAACATGAGGTTCTCTTTCTTGATGATTACCCAGAAACTAATTGGAATGAAAACATTATTCATTTGCTGATTTATTCTGTTTAATGGCTTCAACTTATCCAATTTGCCTGCAACTTGCTGTTCTTAAGTTAGAAATCACGTGCAGACATTGAACAGAGGTTCAGTATCCTAGACTAACTATTAGCATCATAAATTCTAATACTACTGAAAAAATACAACAATTGTTGTGTTTTGAGAACTTGCCTTTATTCTTTGTGAGCTTGAAATTCAACAATTTAAAGACGTTATTTCTGTTTTTTTTTCCTTTACTCAAAAGGAATGTTTTTACTCATAAACTTATCAACTATACCATGAATAACTGGGATTATTATCCTCAATTTTGCTATTTAGATGTCTGCATGTTAGCTGATGCATTCTCTGGCCATCCTTTAGTGCAGCTATTCTCAACTGGGGCCATTTGAAGGGGGCCATTTGAAGGGGGCCATTTACTGAAATAATAATAAATGAATTTCTGTCTATCAGTTCATCTTGTAACCCTGTTTGACAGGAGGCTGTGTAACCTGAGAAAAGCTCTTAAGAGGGCCGTGGCTGAAACAAAATTGAGAATGGCTGCTCTAATGTTTATGGTTTATTGTATATGGTAAATTATCTATATATTATTATATTGAATAAAACAGAGATTCAAGGTGTAGAATATTTTTCTCATTTTACTTGATGAAGTGTTCAGATTGAGAGATTGTGAAAGTTTTTTAAAAAAAATGTATGGTTGCAACATACACCTGAGAAAATACAGAAAATGTACTGGCTGAAAAGCAGTGATCAAAACAACAAGATTATGATACTAGTCCCAATAATTGGTGGAATAATGACAATACTTTCTCAGAACTTCAGACAACACTTATGAACTGTGCATATTTGAGTGCAGATATATTTTGTCTAAGTATTTTTTGTTAATTGAATGATATTGTAAGTATTTGAATATAATTATATAATAAAATTAACAATAGTGTTTACAATTGTTTTCAGAATACAGATCTAAAAAAATAATTAGGATATTCAAAGAATCCTCCCAAATATACATGCGCTTATTCAACCCTAAACACTACATCTTTTTACTTTGATGTACAAACTAACCATAGAATTGGATAACATAATTATATTTTCTAAAACAGAAGTTTATACAGAAAATGTGATCATATAAGTGAAGTACAGAGAAAGAAGTGTGTGTGTATATTTTTTGGTATGGAGACACAGCAGCTCTTAACAACTGAAGTGAATATACTTTTTAGGGAAACTCATATACATACATCTTATGCTTGTTAATATATGCAATAGTTATTTTCTTGTATTCAGTTTCTTAATTTTATAATTAACTCTTAAATTCATGAACCGCTTGAAACCACTCCTAAACACAGTGGAACTCTGTAATGAATAGAATTTAAAAAATTGAACTCTTTTGTGAATTGAATTTTAAAAAGATTTACCTGAAAGTGCAAGGAAGTAACTTTCATTAGAGGTTATTCCCCCTGATTTAGGATTTGAATTTTTTAATATGAATTTAAGAGTTAAGAATAAATGTTGCAGTAAAGATTAGATTTCAAATTGTTAGATGTTTTATGTTGAAATGATGTAACATCTCAAGTGCTCTGAAGTGCTTATTTATTGGGGGGGGGTATCCTGTAAGCACACATCGATATCAATGTAGGTATATATATTTGTAAGACATTCCTCTAATCCTTTAATCATATAAACTGGGAAGGTCATCCAACATCATACTCATAACAATTAAAAATGTTTGATATTTATTGCTGTTAAGAAGAAAGCAATTTTAATATTAAAAATAAGCATCCATCTCTTAAGAGACAACTCCCATTGGAGTATAAACGGCCAGTGACTAAATCCTGGTTTCCTTTGCATGCATCAAATCAGTAGTGATCCTTAAGTTTCAAGTCTGGTCGAGACCAGGACTTTATTCTTACAAGTTTTTATGACCACCCCCATGGCAGGATGCAAGTCCACTTAAAGGATACCTCCACCCTAATCACATAGCTTAGAGTGTACTCAATTAGCTGCTGAGTACACAGGGAAATTTGTCCTAATGAAGAGTTTTCCACACTCTTCACTCATACCAGGAATCGAACCCGAGACCTCCTGCGTGTGAGGCAGACATGCTAACAATTTCACTATCTGTAATATAGAATAAGTAATATTAAAAATAATCATAGATATCATTTTCTCTTTTGGGCTTTTTCTAAAGAAATGTATTTAATTGTAAAGCAAATGATTTAATTTTGATCAATATTTGCCTTGTTTACGTTGCTACAAGAACACTGACAATCATATATTTGATCCCATTCTTTCAGTTCAAACTTAATGTTGTGTAAATATTTTATGTTGAAATCTAATTTTAAAAGCATTTTATTTAATTTTTAACTGTCATTCAGTATGAAGGAACATTTTTGTAATGAAACAACCACTCTGAATAAAAATCAATAGGGATTTTATTCAATCAAACTGTACACAGATATGAGAAAAAATAGAGCAATTCAGTCGGTGCTCTGTGTATGAGCTCAACAATCCCTATTCTCTGAAGTAGCAATTCCTAAGTGTTTATATAATATTTGTTTATATAATCTTTAATGTTTATATAATGTTATATTATGTTCACAATTACTGACATCTGGTAGAAGTTGAGATGTAATTCCCAACAAATTTAAAAACAAATAAAAAAAATATTTTTGTCAGATTTTTTTCCTGCTTCATAGATCAACTGTTAAAAGAATAATGTATACATTGTTAGAAACCATCTACCAAAACTGTCTTCAGTTTTCAAGTTGGTCTGGCTGACTGGCTATGTATATATCATGTGTACAGGCTGCACCAATGGAGCTAGAGTGCTGAAAGTTTTAACATTTACTCCTTATTATGTCTAGAAAAAACATTTTTTAACCCCCCCCAAATAAGTTTTTAGTGGGGGGGGGGTTCAATGTGCAATGTAAGTTTATGCTAAATTGTTCACTAGTTTGTGCCCGCTTGTTTTTTGATGAATCAGACATTTTTTAATGATCACAGCCAAACTTTTTAATTGATCACCCCCAACACAGCATATATTGGTGGCGGTGATTCATAGTTTTCCCATTGAATGCTAGTTTTCTATAGTTTTGAGAAGGGTTATTAACATTCAAATAGTTATTTGGACGATTGAATTCCTTCTTGTTGTTTGTGTTGTTAACCAGATGATTCACTTGTTTTTTGAAAATTCAGACTTTTTTAGTTTACACTGCCAACAAAATGCGCTAGAAGTAACTCATTCAATTTCCAATTCTTTAATTGATCACCCCCAACACAGCAAAGGATGTTGGTCAAGTGACAGTTTCTATTGAGTGACTAATTTCTTTTTTATTTTGCTACTAATAAAAAATATTCTAGAGAAATTGTCACAGTTGGGAAATAAAAGCTTTGCAATTAAGTACTTCAATAAGTTTTGAAGTACTTAATACTTAAGTATTTGAAGTATTTAAATCTTAAGTATTTGAAGTACTTAATACTTAAGTACTTCAATAAGTTTCAAGAAGTTGCAAGGTTTGAATGCCAACATAACATTTTCTTAAAATATAAAAATACAAGATCTGTCCAGAAAGTATCCAGCCATTTTATATTAATGAAAACATAGCCTACCTAGGACAATAACACCTTAGTCACCTTCAAATTACTCCCCTGGGACCTCACATACTACTTATCCCAGCATCTCTCCCATTTTTCAAAACAGTCTGCAAAATCCTCTTCCAGCTGCCTTGTTGCATTCTCCTTAATCTCGTCCACAGTCTGAAATCTCTGTAGGAAAAGCCATAAGTCACAGGGGGTGGGGGACTGACAGATCTGAGTGGTGTGATGTTTTGCCAAAAAACCCTGCACGAGATGTGAAGAATGACTGTCTCAATCATTATGAATGTGACGATCACACAGTACACCAGCTCACTCATCTCACTACCGACTGAGTAACCTCACACATACCTAGTAAGGTCCACTCTGATTGGTTGCCAAGTTACATCAAGGTCGTGCAATTGGTTCTTGAGATATTCAAATGGCCTGAGTAAAAGTATTAAAAAAAAAACTCGTCATCTCGCTTACCTGGTGACAAATTTGGAAGCATAAGAGTCTCACAGGCAAGCAGATTTTACTTGGTCTTTCAAAAACCATAGAATTTTTCTCTTTCCTCCTGCAAGTAAAACCTGACCAAATTTTAAAGTTGTTAGTTTTGATACAAATGCTCCACTTTCAGATTGCGGGGAAAACCTGTATTACACAAAGAAAATGAAAAATAAATTTAGAATAAAGAGATTCTAATAATCTCAGCATCTGCTCCAGCCTGAACAACTCCAGATAACCTTGCTATTCTCAGGTTTTTTTTTGAGTTTTTTTTTTGATCAGTTAAAATGAATAAAGAGTGTAGAAAAGTCATTTTGTTTTACAGTTTTGACATCCATGATTTGTTTATTGCTTGCAATTGGGATTCTCCTAATTAGGACATGGTAGCAATGGAGTACGCAATTGTAAATTTGTTTTTCTGCATTTTACCATGTATTAATTAGGAAAACCTCAACATGTTCCACCTGCCGCTGCTTGAAAACAATGTAAAATTCATTTAAACACTTTTTTTTGACATTTCAAGTGTTTCTATTTTTGTTTCTCTTTAGGAAGTTTAAATTGCTTTTGGCTGTTGGCATTTTAGTTTTCATTTCATTTTATTTCATTTAATTTCATTTAATTTTATTCAATTTTTATTTTTTTGAATTATTGGGAGACGGGTAGGGAAAGAATGAGGTCAGAATTGTCATAAATGAAGGTTGGTTTGTAACAGTGGATGCAATTTCCTTTTTGGAAACCATCAAACAGAACTGTCAACATCAGGTTTCTTCAGTTTTTAAGTTGGTCAGGCTGGATATGTATATATATGTATATATCATGTGTACAGGCTGTGACGATGAAGCTAGAGGGCTGAAAATTTAAACATTTACTCATTATTTCTAGAAAAAACGTTTTTTAGTTTTTTTTTTAATCCCACCACCCAAAATAGGTTTTTAGTGGATGGTTCAATTTACAATGTAAGTTTATGCTAAATTAGTCATTTGTGCCCAGGATTGTTCATGTTTTTTGGGGGAAAATTCAGATTTTTTTTAGTGATCAGCACCCAACAAAATGCGAGAGAAGTAACTTATTCATTTTTTTAATTTAAAAATTTTGAATTGATCACCCCCAAAATGTCATGCTGCCAAAAGATGTTGGTCATGTGACAGTTTTTATATAGTAACTAACCAGACCAGTTTCTTTTTTTTCTTCTAAAATACACTTTATACCTTTTTTTTCTGTTGTTTCCCCCCTTGATTTCTTTACATTGCTTCTTTTTCTCCTCAGCAAAGCAACTTAAATTGAGGTTTTCAGAGAATCATAAAAAGCTGAAGTCAGGGAAACAAAAAGCAAACAACTCACTAAAGAGACTGGTTTTATGACCTAATGTGATCCAAGCCGGTTCGTTATGGAGCATATAATTCTTAATTTTATATATTTGTAAAATTATATTTTATTCAATTTTACATTTTGTTTTTTAGTTTACTTGATTTTTTCTTTTTTTAAGTGCAGGGTACTTAAATGAGCTTTCCTGGCAGGCTTTTAGGGATGTGTTCAGTGCACAAGAATGAAATGAAATGTACTAAATTTAAAAGCAAAATCACTACAGTGTATATAATTTCTCAAAGATTAAATTTTCAAAATGGTTTTGGTTTTGTCTTCTCTAATTTCAGTATTTCTTTTTTTCATTATGCTTTAAAATCATTTATTGCAATAAAAATAAAAATAAGAATTGACTGATTAATAAAGAAGGCAGGTCAGTTCATTGTTGTTGATACAATTAATCAACAAAGCTACAGTGTCGTCCATAAATGAGTACACCCCTAACACTTTTTTATAAAAAGTTAATTTTCTTCTAAACCAAACATAGCAGGATTTTATGATTTCTAGTGGAACATTACACAATCAAAACAGATATTATCAGGTATTATTTATGACCAAACTCTACAGCATTGAAACTCTGTTGCCATCTTAAAAATGAATACAACCATATAAAAGAATATTTAGCTACAGAGTCGCCCATAAATGAGTGCACCCCTACCACTTCTTTTATAGAATGTTCTAAAACAAACATAGCAGGATTTTATGATTTCTACACAATCAAAACAGATATTATCATATTTTTTCGTAGGGTTGTATTCATTTTTGGACGGCAACATATTCATATTTTTGGCAACAGAGTTTCAATGCTGTAGAGTTTGGTCATAAATAATACCTGATAATATCCATTTTGACTGTGTAATGTTTGACTAGAAATAATAAAATCCTGTTATGTTTTGTTTAGAAGAAAATTAACTTTCTATTAAAAAGTGGTAGGGGTGTACTTATTTATGGGAAATACTGTATATCTGATTCTTCGACTTTTTTTTTCTTTGGACCTCTCACTAAGTGCTCAAAATGAAAATTATTTACAGGTTTTATTTTGTTCCTCTGTTTTACCAAAATGCAAATAATATTAGAATCCAACCAGAATATAAAACTTAGTGTCTATGTACATAGATAATTCAATAAGTACATAGCCTGATGATGAAAGAAAAAAGTATGTATTTGACAAGTAACCACTACAACATGGTGAGTTAGCAATTGGCTGAGTTGAAGTCGGAAATTCTGCTTTTCTATGTAGGGTCATGACTCAAGAATCAACTCAATGAGAGATATCAAATTTTAGATTCATATCATGTATGTGCCAAGTTCTTAAAATCTCCCTTTCACACCCCAACAAAACAAAAAAAATGTAAAACTACCTTATTGGAATTCTCAAATGAAAAACTACCTGATTGGAATTCTGAATTCCTTCAAAGTTAGACTGACTCCTATAATATAAATTTGTCAGCCCCCAGACTTTAAGTCGAATGATGCAGCAAATATTGACAGATTGGAATCAAGGAATTAATGTGCAGGAAGTGAACATAAAGAGAAATTGGAATTGGTAGAGCTTTATTACATTTATCAGTGACAGGAGGAGATTAAGATTTCAGAACCAGCTAAAGGTGGATTTCTACTCTATTGCAAGATTTTCGTCTTGTAATTGACTATGGTTTAGACTTTTATTTGGAACCCAAGTAAAGTATTCTCCAAAAGTTAGCCATTCAGACAATAAGTAAAGATAGGAAAAATGACAAATTTTGGTCAGACTGATCTCTCCATCTTTGTCCTCTTAACCATAGGGATTTGAACAGAATATTTTAATCTGCAATATTTTACTGCATATGATATATAGTATTTTGATGGCATAAGATATACTTCTTATTTCAGCAGGGAATATTAATAAAAAAAAATGTGTTTCCCTGAATTTCTCTTATTTATCACCCATTTTTTTTTAACTTCTAATGTTCTGGTCAATGACGGTTACATTGACCGTTTGAGCCATTTTTTTTTAGATACATTCATGCTTCTCTATAAGACACTTTTCAGTGGGTCTGTCGGTCCCTAATATGTTAAATATCAATTTTCTCAGCTCTATCATGTTAGATTGATATGAAACTTGGTCCAGACATTCAGGTGAACCATTCTCATCTTCCTCTTCTTCCTCTGCCTGCTACTACTACCACCACAACTAGTAATGCTAAATATCAATGTTCTCAGCCGTATCATGTTGGATTGATATGGAACTTGGTCCAGACCTTCTTGTATTCCTTCTCTTTGAAATCCAGCCCCCTCTCCTCCTCCTCCCTCATGGAGTGAGAAAATATTCACAACTTTTTAGACTGTTTCAAGTTAGATTGATTTGAAATCTAGTCAGACCTCCTCCTCCTCTTCAGTTGCTGAGGAAATTTGATGGCCAACGACGTAGGACTTAATAATTTAAAGGCTCACTTCTCTCTCTCTCTCCCTCCTTTTGATACAAGTACAAATTTTCTCAAAAAAATGAATTAAAAAACTTTTCAACTTTTGTTAAAAAATATCTAAGAGAATGTTTACATTTGTTTATTCCTAGTTACTTTTCTTTTTTTCTTTATTTATAATTTCATATATAGAAACAAAAGTCACTAATTGTTGTAGTTGCTAATTTAACTTTTAAATATAGCATCACATTTACAGGGCGTCAATTCAATGAGATTCCTTACTGCTTTCAATTGGATGTTCTCCCACCATTCTACCATATTAGAAACTATCAACCAAAACTGTCAACATAGGTTTCTATCAGTTTTTAAGTGATTCTGGCTGGCTATGTATGTATGTGTTGCACATACAGGCTGCATCACAATGGAGCTAGAAGGCTGAAAATTCAAACATTTATACCTTTTGTCTCGAAATTTCTTTTTTAAATTCCACCCCAAAAATAAGTTTTTGGTGTGGGGGGGGGGGTCAATTTACAATGTAAGTTCATGCTAAATTGGTCCCTTAGTTTGTTTGTGCCCTGCAGCGGTCACACTTGTTTTTTGAAAATTCAGATCACTGCCCAACTAAAGTCAAGAGAAGTAACCCAGTCCCAATTTTTTAATTGATCACCCCCAACACGGCATGCTGCCAAAAGATGTTGGTCATGTGACGGTTTCTATTGAGTGACTAACCAGACCTGTTATTGTAGATACCATTTGCGTTTATGGGCTTATTGTGTTGGATGTTAGTTTTGACCCTTTGCCATAATGTCTCAATGAGTTTGAAGTCAAGCAATCATGCCAGCCATCGCAGCACTTCAACGTGTTTGTCTTCAATGTAGGCTCTGGGTAGTCTGACGGTGTGTTTCAAGGTTTTATCATGCTGGAAAACTTATGACTGACACATCTGACTTGGTGCATATGGTAGCATAATCTTATTGAATATCTCTAGATAAGACTTACTATCCAAAAATCCCTTAATTTTATGCAACAGACTAATACCATTTCTAGACATACAATCCTACACAATGACACTCTCTTCCCCATGTTTAACCATTGAACTAAGGCAGTGTTGGTGGTGCTCTTTACCTAGTTTAGACCAGTGGTTCCCAACCAGGAGGGG
>VCCN01002736.1:1818775-1829008 GCA_006491835.1 Architeuthis dux | reverse complement strand
AAATCTGGGGTGGATACATGTACAATTACTTCCCTTGACAATGTCGTTTACAGAGGTATGTGCTCTCTGAGTTCTAGTTCTTATATAAATTTTGTTAGGTTCTAATTCTTATATTAATTCTGTTAGGTCCATCACTCTAATGCTGATTTATGCTGTTTGGTCTGATTCAGATTGAATCCATTCTTGATTCTATTTAATCTAACATCGGGAAATGTTATGTTTTGTTTTGTATGGTGTTACTTGTTTTGTTTATTCCAGTAGACTCTTTGTGAAGCATAGGGCTGCAACCACTCCACTGCGGTTTTACTAGCTAGTTGGTTTTATGGGATGGATACTTGTCAGAGGTATGTGCTCTCTGAGTGCATTCTAGTTAAACAGAGTGATTATAATGAAATATTAAAAATATAGTAGAAATGAATAAACACTGCAACACTAGTTGTTTCCAGCACTCAGATAGAAGCAATGGTATATGGCACTAGCGTACCGACGGTGGGGTGGACAGTCCGCTCTGGGTGACACCAAGATGACTGCCTAAAAAAGATTCATATAGTTTCTTTGTAATTCTTTTTTCCCAATGAAACATCCCAGTATAGTCCATTCGAATTCCACGAAAAAATGGCCGAACCTGGAAGTAAATGCACCACTAACAAATTTGGTATGAACCGAAGCAGGATTTTATGTAGAATAACGGAAAAAACAACAAGACATGAACATTTGGGGAAATTTTGTTATAAGCACAAATGTAAAAAGTGTAGTACAGGAGACAGCAAGGCCTACCCAGCACCCTCCCCACCACAGGATCCAATGAATAGGATACCAAAATGTTCCTTAGAGTGTCCTCTTTCAGAAAAACATGTTTCCAAGAAAAAAAAAGTTGGGATGAACTACCTCATTTGCATAAAACAAAATGGCCGCCAGCACACACCAAAAAACAGAATGTCATATCTCATCTCCCAATTCTAGATATCCCAGGAAGAGAGCAGGTTTGGGGAGGAGGTGATACCATGTGTTACCGCCCCAGGTGATACCAACCCTAGGTATGCCACTGGTATATGGTATAGTGTTTGTTTAATTATATTGGATTTTCAGCATTTGATTATAAACCTGTATTAAATAGGTTTACAAAACATGAATTTGATTATGGTGAGTGGTACAAAGTGAGTGTTAGCAGGTTGTTTGGTGCTATTTTATTAAGTAAGAGGATCAACTTATATGGCTGGTATATGCCCACACCTGAATTTTCACCAAAAGTCCTTGAGAATATTTTTGCAACTTATAACTTATATAAATTGATATAAAATATAATAAATACTAGCATAGCACCTGTCAAAAATGATGGTATTATTTACATATGGATCGCCACTTCTGCCGAATCCATATTGTACTATCAATATTTTCTGGTTACAGACCACAGAATTCTTCAGGAAATCCAATCTAGTTATCTGAACATTTGCTTTTTGTCTTTTAATTCCTCCAAAACTTTGCCAATCACCCATATCAAATTCTGTTGAGAATGGTACTCATCTTTGGGCAGGTCTAAAAGGTCATTTTTAACATTCTCCTTCATGATGGCTCCAAGATCCTTGGCAGGATTGAGGTATGGGGAATTTCCTGGCCACCTGCCAAATTAATCTTTTCAGAAAAAAAAATTCAAGCTTTTCCAAACTGTGTGTGGCTCCCAGAATGACACTCACATCCTTCACCCAAGAGTCAGCCATCAAACCCCATATAAAGAGGAAAATATTTATGTTTGTGTACAGCACACGTGAAAGACATGAGGAAAATATGAGAAGACCACATGCATCATTGATCAAAAGTAGTATGCACACTCTTTTCGGAGCGAAACATCTAGATTAAAAAAATGTTTTATTATGAGACACACTCTTTATTTTATAATTGCAGATATGCAAGAAGCAGGGGTGTAGCTGAGGGATGGGGTGGGGCGATTTAAAATTGCCCTCTAGCCCTTAATGGAGAGGGGCCCCAAAAAGCTTTATGAATAGTAGTTCACCAACTGCATTTCTACTAAGATTATACAATAACAAATCACACTGAATGTTGGAGGCCCTCCTCAAGGAGCCAAGCCGCCCCGCCCCCCGCCCTCAAATCTCCAGCAATATCCATGGCAAGAGGGCCCCGGCTTATAATAAAAATGATGGCCAGCTAAGATGTAAAATAATATTTTTTGACATCAAAAGTAATATGTATGTTTTTTTAGATGGCCGTGATTCATTTTGAGCAAAGATTATGAATGATTTTAAAAATATAAATTCTTCTTAAAGGATTTTTCTAAAAAAAATCTGCTTTTCTTTTCTAAGAAAGCTAAATTACTTTTCCTGTAGAATGCTTAAAAATAGGCATGTGCCGTAAAAAGACAACATTTCCCATCTTAATCTCTTCATATTCCAGTTCACTGTACAAATAAATCTTGAATTTTTAAAAAGATACATTCTTTAATTTTGAGAATCATCATCATTCCAAGAGTTGTTTGAACCATTAGTCGCATTTTATTTGCTTCTGTTTCAGCTCTTCCATTTTTCAGCTTTCCTGGGGAAAACAATTTCTATGAAAAGAGGGTTTTCCCTTTTTTCCAGGTAGTGTCTACCAATCTTCTCCTTTTACTATTAAAAACAGGAAGAAGAAAACGGTGGCAAATATACAGATCAGACCAATGCATCGTGCCAATCCTAACAATATATGAAGCAGGTCTGGTTAGTTACTCAATAGAAACCGTCATCTTTTTGCAGCATGCTGTATTGGGGTGATCAATTAAAAAAACTGGACAAAGGGGTGATCAATGAATAAGTTACGTCTGTTGCATTTTGTTGGGCAGTGATCACTAAATAATTCTGAATTTTCAAAAAACAAGCAGACACAAACTAATGATCAATTTAGCATAAACTTATATTGCAAAAAAAAACCTATTTGGGGTGGTGGGATTTTCAAAAAACAAAAAAACATATTTATTTCTAGACGTAATAAGGAGTAAATGTTGAAATTTTCAGCCCTCTAACTCCATTGGTGCAGCCTGTACACGTGACACCACCAAAACTAACCATATAACACGAAAGTTTTTCTGTATCAACCATTCATTCCCTGATAATGTTCTGTTCAGAACAAAACTTTGGAATAAATACATCTTCTGAACCACAAGCCTTCCGACTTTTGTCATTTCACTGACATATTGTCAGAGTCACCAGAATCCATATTCCATTTCATACATAGCCAGCCATTCAGACCAACTTGAAAACTGAAAGAAACCTATGTTGACAGTTTTGGTTGATGGTTTCAAATATACAGAACAGACCAATGTGTTATTCCAATCCTCACAGTACCTTGTGTGACATAGGCAATTCCATATTTTATATACAGGTTTGCTTTCTAATCCTTTTCTTGCTAAACAATGAAATTCACACTGTATAAACCTGAGAATCAATCAAAGAAGGATTGGCCAAAAGATTACAATGAAAACAAAACGATGAATAGTTAAAACAACTCTTAATCTTAGTCTTCTCAACTTTTTAATATTTTAGTTCATTGTAATGTGTAGTATTTATTTGCTTCCTCACAAAGGTAAATTTGCCACAAAGTCACATTTAATGTGGTGCCCCACACCCGTACTTGTGGGTAGAGACAAAAATTGCCCAGTTCCCTCAGCCTCGCCTTTGGCATGCCACAGGCAACCGTCCATCCTTGACCCCTTTGAGCACAATGAGGAGCTTCAGGCTGGAAGAACGTGTCTTCTGGAACTGGACATTGTACTTTTTTTAGGTGACATGAAACTCCCGTGCCAGGTTCACTGTGATGTGCCACTTAGTACTGGCTTTAAACATTTGTAATCTGAGACTGCTCTTCCTGTTTGAGAAGTTGGGACATTATTATTATGATTCTGTTTCCCAACACTTAGTTGAATGGGAATGTTTTATGATGATAAGAAGACAAAACCTAGGAAATCGGAATTTTAAAAAAATGATTCATAACAAATTTATTCGGAAAAAATATAAGGTAAGAGGTTTTCTTTTGTTTCCCCAATGAATAGTGATGAAATATTCCCCAAGGAATGGGGGTTTTCAATGAGCAATTTTATTTCTTTTTGTATTCTACAAACACTGGCTGTATCATGAATCTGGCAGTATGGATTCATTTCTATTCCTCTCCAACATTGACTGACCATTATTCATTGACGCCAACATCAAAGGAAATGTGTTAGCTGTGCCACGCTGATATTGCCAAATTTAGAAATGGAATCTGCTTACAAGTAACTTTCATGGGCCTTCTGCAAAAGAAATCAATTCTGTTATTCTGTATATTAACTCTTTGGGGCACATTTCTTTTTCATCCATTTTGAACTTCTCCACCATCTGTTGATCGGCCTGGGTACTAAACAAAATCGTGGGACAGAATATGAACTTCTGTGTCCCAAAGATTAAAAGGTGGTATTAAAAATGACCCACCTCGCAGATATCAACACTTCAAAAGTGGGATGAAAATTAATTTATGATGCTTCAAAGAGCTAATTAAATTCAAGGGTTATGAGAAATTGTATGGCTGGGGGTTATTTTAGCTTGTTTATTCATCAATAAAATATATTATAGATCTTATTATTGTCCTCTGGACATGCAGGAAGTTATACATCTTGCAGTAAACTGTACAACTTAGTGGAAATCAAGTCTTTTTTGCAATTAAATATTTCCTTGGGGCTACAATCTGAAACAAAGTTTGAGAAATTGAAATAAATTAACATTAGAAACCAAAACTGTCATCAACACTGTCAACATAGGTATCTCAGTTTTTAAGCAAGTCTAGCTGGCTGGCCGTGTATGTGTCATGTGTAAAGACCACACATATGGCGCTAGAGCGCTGAAAATTTAAACATTTACTCCTTATTATATCTAGGGGGGGCCCAACATGTTTTGGGCGGGGTTCAATTGACAATGTAAGCGTATGCTAAATTGGTCTCTTAGTTTGTGTCTGGTCGTGTTCACACTTGTTTTTTGAAAATCGGACTTTTTAGTGATCACCGTCCAACAAAAGGTGACAGAAGTGATTTATTCTTTAATCATCCCTTTTTACAGTTTTTTTAATTGATCACCCCGAACACAGCATGCTGCCAAAAGAGGTTGGTAACATGATGGTTTCTATTGAGCCACTAACCAAAACTGTTATTTCTTCTGAGTATCACCAATGACTAGATGGTATATATCAGTTGCTCATCATGTAGTTTATCTTGATTATTTTTTATAATCATTTTTTACCTTTACTTCATTTACCCAGGTTTGAAGACCAGCCTTCCTTTAAAAAATATTGTCTTTATATTGAACTTAATTAGTCAGATGGGATTTAGTTACTGTTATCTGATGCTTTATGCAAATTCTCTCTATAGTTAAAGTAATTAATGCTGAAAAAATGCACAGATGATCAGTTATTAAGCATTAAAGATTATCCCTTTAAATTTATTCAAATTAGTCTAAAATAAGCATTTATTGATAAAATGTCAGAGATTTCATATTTCTCACGTTTTTTTAAATTTTGTATTCCCTTCTAATGAGGAAAATATCTTTTGAAATATAAAATGTAACAGTTTCATGACATACCTTATTCTCAATTTTATGAAATGGAAAAAAAAAGGTTAAAATATGTGTGTCAATAATTCTGTAGTCTTATGATGTAAAAAGCATTTTTTTTACACAACAAAGATTTATTTTTCAACATGATCTCTTTTCTTGCCAATGCACCTAATTCATCAGTAAATATTAATCACATAGATTGAACATTATACTGTGACAATTTCAGATCAAAATTCAGCAAATGACTGTCAGGCTACAAACTTATTGATCCAACCTTGTATATATTTACTAATTAAAGAATACAGATTTCTGCTGATCATTAAGATTTATTTGCAAATGAGAAATGAGGCTGATCATGTAAAATCATTACTTTCTTAAATTATACAAAGTCTGTCTGGAAAGTATCCAGTGATTTAATATTAATGAAAAGATAGCCTACCTAAGGCAATGGTGCCTTAGCCCCCCTTCAAAGTACTCCCCTTGGGACCTCACACACTTATAGTATCACTTATACTTTTCAAAACAGTCTGCAAAGTCCTCTTTTGGAAAGCCATCAGCTGCCTCATCACATTCTCCTTAATCTTGTCCACAGTCTGAAATTTCCTTTTCAACAGTGATTTTAGCCTTGGTAAAAGTTGCAGGGGGCCAAATCAGGACTACAGGAGAGCCGACAGCCCTCTGTGATGCAATGTTTTGTCAAAAAATGATACACAATATATGAAGAATGCCATTATGAATGCAACAATCACATACTGCACAATCTCATTGAATGGTGTCTCACTTCCAACTGAATAACCCTAAGGAGAGTGTCTTTTCGATGATGTACAGTAAGGTCCCCACTGATTGGTTGCCAACTTACTGCACAACCTGTTCTTGAGATATTCAAAATGGTTGGTTCTTTCCTGAAAAGACCTTGTATACAAATATGCTTGGCATTAATATGACCCCAATTATGATTGATATCCAAGAATAGAATAAATGATTAATTTGTCAAAAAATATCTAACCTGCAGGATAATAAATACCAATTCCATTGATTTTTATTGTAGGAAAATAGGTACCAGGGCTCAATTAAATATGGTGACCTTTTATTCTGTTCTTGTAGGTTGGAGTTCAAGCCCAATAATTGGAACCTTAGCCTTGAACAAGTTTTTCATAAACCTATTAGAGATAGTACTTTTGTATGCTTAGCAATTAGCAATATTCCAAGTTATAAATATTGACATCAAGCAGAGTTTATTCCTATTCCTTCAATTTGAAAGATTGAAATCTTCAAGAGAAGATTGGATTGGTAAATGGGGTACAGATATGTCTGCCATTTTGTTGATGTTTTGTGATAACAGAGGTGTGGAGTGGTGTAGTGGTTACCAGCATGGTAAACAGAATCAGCAAACTGAGTTTTAGTTTTGGTCCAGGTTGCCAGAGGCATAGCTGAGGGGGTGGTTTGGGGGCTATTTGAAAATAGCCCCGGGCCCCCAAATGCTTTATAAATAGTAGTTCACCTTGGGAAAAGCATGAATCCACAACTCCCACCCCCCAGCTATGGGTAAATAGCAGGGCAGTTGGAACCCTTTAGTCCTGTAAGGCAGTTTCCTCTAAGAGAAGGTTACTCTAACAGAAAAAACCTACAGCTTGGCAGCTGGTCCCAAGCCCGTGTAAAAGAGGAGGGTAGGGCATGGGGCCAGCAACTCCATCCCGTAAATCTTACTTGCTACTGAAACTGCTACAGAGTGATTGTGGCCCTATGCTCCACAAGTAATTAAGTATTTTCATTCACTCAAGCAAAACAAACCCAGGAAAAGATAAGATTGTTAGGATGGGAAGTTATTCCACATCCCCCATAATCACCGGATTTAGCACCTACAGATTATCATTTGTTTCAATCATTAGAGCATTTCAGAAAAATATGCAAAAATCTTTTCGATGAGCAATTGAAAATTTGCCTTCCCGTTGAGCAGCTGTTGATAAGCAGATAATAATGGTGATTACATTATTAATAAATATTATTTGTTTAAACTCTACTGGCATTTGTTTTTATCTCTTTCTTGAAAATACATAATTACTTTCCGAACCCGAAAATTTGTAATCACTTTCCGAACACTCTAATATATACAATACAACAGTTGTAGTAATCATCTTTAATTGGAATAGAAGTAGGAGTGGAATTTGACCCTGCAGCAGCCACACTTGTTTGTGATAACAATCATTATGATCCCAATTTTGATTGACTTGTCTACTTAGGAACTTGTACTACTTACTCTGATTTAAAATCAAAGTCCAAAAGTTGGGAATCAGGAAGACAGACAAACAATCCTATTATTTTGTAGACAATTTGATTCTTCCATTTTTGATTAAGCGGCTTTCAGATATTGAATCACACTTTCAGCACGACTGGTGACCTCCAGTATGATTTTCAAAAACCAAATAGAAGTAAACAATGTTCTTTGGATTTCAGGATATTACGTTTTATGTAAAAGAGAACAGAAAGTGTGGAGAGGAATCAACTTAAATCAATATGGGTATATCCATTCATTGGTAGTATTACTATCATTTACATCTTTATTATAATGCAGTCAACTGACTCCAATATGATGTGTTGCTTTTTTTAGATGCGCCCACACATCTCTGTAATCATAGGCGTACGAGCGAGGGGTGGGGACAAATTCAGAGTAAATCAGTGTAATTTGGGCAAGACCTTGGAAAATTTCAGGTAAATCAAGCATCCCCACCCCTTATAGAAAGGGTTCCCATATGCATATGCCTATGTCTATAAGACACTTTTTAGTCAGTCAGTCGGTTGGTTGGTCGGTTCCTAATATGTTCAATTTTATCAGTCATATCACGTTGGTTTGATATGAAACTTGGTCTAGACCTTCGGAGAACCATTCTCATCTTCCTCTTCCTGCTACCATATCTAGTAATGCTAAATATCAATTTTCTTAGCTCATGTTGGATTGATATGAAACTTGGTCCAGACCTTTGGTTGGACCATACTTATCTTCCTCTTCCTCCTCCCCTTGCTACTAGTACTACAAATACTAATGCTACTGCTGCTATTGCTTCTACTACTACTACTACTGTTGCTTCTTCTTCTTCTTCTTCTTCTTCTTCTTCTTCTTCTTCTTCTTCTTCTTCTTCTTCTTCAAGAATCCCTTTGAAATATGGATGTAAGGATGGTGGACACATTAGTGAACTTATGGTTCTTGTTATTTTGTCTTTTCCTTATTACGTGTTTTTAATGCTTTCACATCCTTAACATAATGCTTACATTGCTTTTAGATTCTTTTTGAAGCTTCTGCAAGTAGTTTTCTTGCTGTGATTATTGATAAGAAGGTGGACTGGGTTCTTGGACATGTTAAGAGAGAACGTTTTAGTGCTTAGAATCTTACTTTACCTTCTGATGAGGGTAAGGTTTGTTTAAGTAGAAAGATATACATTGTGAGGTTTTATTTTTTGTGAAAGTTTTTATTTTTTCATATCATACTAAACTGAGTTCTTGAGGCATAAGGGCTTTTCATGACTTGCTGGCATGAAATAACTTTTCTTAACATGATCCTAAAACTACTCTTTATCTTCTTAGAAGATTAACTTCTTCCACTTCATTTCCTTCAACACCTAAATCCAAGCTCCACAATATCTCCTCATGGCTGAACCTGCCAGCTGAACGCTACGCATACACTACAAAACAAAATGTGCCTTGTGTTATGCAATAATATTTACTTTGTTGCCACCCATAGCCATACGAGCAACTGCCCCTCGCCTCTAAACTCGGGCAAACAGTTCCTATACGCCCATGTTGCCACCCTGACAATGTCAGTAAATCTCTAAGATTCAGTGCTGGTTGAGACAGTCTTTAACAAGAGAAGGGTTTGATAAAAGATTGCATTTATAACATCTTATGCAAATGTGGAGAAGTATGTAAGGAGGAAACCAGTTGTCCCCTTTAAGTTAGACTCGAGGAACATAAGAAAGAGAGTCAAAGAAAATCCAGTATAGCAAACTATATCTGGTATACATTACCCTCTTTGGGTCTAGGTCTAGATAAATTGATAGGATTGGAGAGTGAGAAAGTTGAAGGAGGCAGCATATATCAACTTGTCAGCCACATACGTCAGGCTAATATGTGTTTTTTTTTTCTTAGCAAAGAGTTTGTTGGGAGAACTACTTCAGTTTAGAAAGGCCTGGCTACTTGGGTGGCAGTATAGTTTCATCTGTGCATCTAGCACTGCTGAAATTGAAAGATCTGACTTTGCAGACTGAAAAAGTGGAAGTGATGCTGGAATAAGTATGTGAGGTCCAAAGGGGAGTACTTTGAAGGAACTAAGGCACCATTGCCCTAGGTAGGCAATTTTTTTGTTAATATTAAATGGTTGGATACTTTCCAGAGAGATCTTGTATATAGAATTTTTGAAAATTTTAATGATTGGATGTGTGAATTATTCTCATTTAAGAGGTGATGAAATAGTAAATGAATATAAACCAGGTGCTACCTCAAAGTTCAGGGAATTTTAACAGATTAATCAATCTGTTCATCTGTCAAGTTACAAGTTACTCAGAATTTCCCATGTCTCACCAGACATTTCAGACATCTCTCAAAATCATTCCACCAAAAAATAAAGAACCACATTTTCAATCAGTCTGTTTTTTTAAGGAAGTCTTCTGCAGTT
>VCCN01002736.1:1768847-1780593 GCA_006491835.1 Architeuthis dux | reverse complement strand
TGTTATTCTTTAATGTCAGTAGAAAGGCAATAGCTGAACTACTATTCATAAAGCTTTTGGAGAAATTTCAATTTTCTACTATGAACTGTTAGGGCTGGGCAAAGTCTGGATAGATACATAGATACATATAAATGAATAACCTAAACCCAGCAACAGTGATTAAACCTCATTTGGGGGCCCAATTTAAAATTGTCACCTAACCCTCATAAACTTATGATTCATACCATGCTGGTAGTATTTTCATCAAGGTAACTGTACCACCACCACTGCTTTATTTACGAGGTAAAAAGCAGCAGATATGGGTGGCCGTGATTCATAATTAGTTTTCATTGGAAATGATGTCAGTCAAAGAATGTAAAAGTGTCACCCCTAATTGTGACAAAATATTACTTATCTTTGTAACTTATATTCAGAAGTAAAGGCAATCTATGCAAAGAAACACTGGGGTTGTAACTGTAATCTAGAAACTGAAAATACAAAAACCAAATGACTGCATGCACACACAAATTATTTTTGAAACTTCCAATATCTATTCAGGTTTTCAATGATATTTTCCTGGGCTGTGTGACATTTCATTACTGTCAGAATTTTTGCTGACTAACAATTAATTTGTGTTTCTGTGAAAATGTCACATCCTGCAGTTTTTATGTTTCAAGGTGTATGATGCATGGCTAATATATACTTAGATTTTATACAATAAACAATGAAAATGAAAAATATTGAAAAATATTTTTTTCAATTTCAATGGTCTGGACATTATAAAATATTCAAATTCTAAAACTTCAAAATTTTTTAAAAACCTTAAAATTTTTAAATTAATAGTTTTATGAATGTAGTTTCGCCATGTGTATTGGTGTATGCCTTCTGATGTACATGTTTCGACTGTTTAGGCCATTTTCAACATCCACATAGATTTTATAGTAATTATTTTATCTTGGTGACAATGTAAATAATTATTGCTTCCAAATGTACGTCACTAGTACTGATTTTCTCAGTCTTGGTAAAGTGACTCCATACCTGGAATTTCCCAGTATAATACTCTCATTATACATTGGAGTTGTGGAGTGGCATAAACATTACCTGCAAACAAAAACTGAATCGACACTACAAGTTCATTTTGGCCAAGGCTTCTTTTGTTCACTTCACACTAATGCCCTTTGAAAAGGCATGAATCCACTTCTCTCTCCAGCTATGGGTAAATAGCAGGGTAATTGAATCCCTTTAGCTCTATAAGGCAGTCGAACTCAAGGCTGGGTAAAGGCATGGCACTAGCAACTGCAATAAAATCCTAGTTGCAACAGAAACTGAAGCAACATCACCCAGCAATTGTCCATAATTCTTGTAAATAAGACCTTTATCATTATCATGAGAAATTGTGTTGAGAAGATGATCTGGTGCAGGATTCATCCTGTTGCCGGGAAGTTCTGAAAAACACTGCTCAGGATTCGTCCCGTGACCCTAGTCCAGTGAACTCAGGATTTGTGTGATCAAAATTCAGCATTCCAGGATTTGTCCTGTGACTATGTCAAGCCTGCCCTAATGTCCTCATGACATTAGTCGTGGGGACTAGGGAGATTTTTTAGAACTGCCTGCATGTACACGTGCGGGACCCCACACTAAGCCAACCATGTGTAAAATTTGCCTATTTTTTGTCTTTCTTTGATGTTTTCATCAACATACTCTCCAATGATTTGAGATGAACTGGTAATCATAATTTATTGATCATTTTTGCATCTGTTGCTTGTTTCAGTATGTATCGATCTGTATATTGTTTTGTCTGTTATCATAGACATACAATCCAGGGGGCTGGGGAGAAACTGTGCACCCCACACCCCCAAAATTGGGCAAAACTGTGTAAAATTTCTGGCAAATCAATCCCTCTGCCCCACTTAACCAAAGAGACCCAATACACCCAAGTTTGTTATCAAATAATATTACTGCTGTTTGCATGCACATTCTCTCCTCTATAACAATCATATGTAAGAGAAATTCTTTGAACAAAATAAAGAATTTCATGTGATTTGTCTTGAGTGCAAATGGCAAGTAATTACTTATCTGTATGTTTCTGTTCCTTCACAAGTTACAATTCTGATTGCTTAAAATGTCTCCAGTGTTTTTCAGCATTATGCTTCCATTTATTAGAAATCGTTAACCAAAATGATCAACATCGGTTTCTTCAAATTTTCAACTGAGTCTGGCCGGCTATCTCACTATCGCGCATACAGGCTGCATTAATAGAGATATAGGGCTGAAAATATCAACATTTACTCTTTATTATGAATAGAAAAAACATTTTTTTTTGTTGAAAATCAGCACCAAAATAGTTTTTTAGTCAGGGGTTCAATTTACAATGTTTACAATGTTTATGCTAATCGGTCCATTAGTTTCTGTCCGCCAGCGTTCATACATGTTTTTTTAAATTCAAACTTTTTTAGCAGTCATCACCTAACAAAAGACGAGAAAGCTAATTTATTCATTGATCACCCCTTATTCCAATTTTTTAATTGATCACCCCCAACAGGGTATGCTGTCAAAAGACATTGGTCATGTGATGGTTTCTATTGAGTAACTAACCAGACATGTTATATTTTATGAATTGCAGAGAACAAAGGCTTTTCAAAACATATACGTAGGTGGAAGCAAAGATAATATGTAGATTTGTTTCTTTGAAGATGAAGGCAACAAAAAACCGATTCTTCAGATCTGCTAAATTGTTAATAGTTGTAAAAGAATCTATGGTAATTGTTTTGAAAGGTTTTTTAAAGACTTGTTGGTTTTCATTGACAGATTTTCACAGTTGTACTAGGGAACTCATGTGGGTGTATATATCTGTAGTACCCTTTTCTGCTATTTTAGTTTACCTCTGTCTACGAAGTTGGAGAGTTATATGTATTCAGTCATATCTGTCTTTCCATCTGTCTGTCTGTCTGTCCACATGATATCTCCAAAAGTACTCAATGAATTTCAATTTTGTGGAAGGGTGGGCAATGGGTGTAAGAAAGAATCAAAAAAAGAATTATATTTTTTTTGATTGAAAGATATTTTCCCATTTTTTTCCATACATTTAGACATATGCTCATGTCTTGCCACACAATATCTCCAAAGGTTCTCTATGAATTTCAATGAAAATCTGAGTGCTTTTTATAGTTGCTTGACAGATTTTTGCAAAGAACATTTACCCTGAGCAAGGGTGTACTTTCAGCTTTTTCTGAAAATCAATATCTTAGTCAACTGCTTTTGTGCTATTTGACACACAAGAGAATAAAAAAAATGCTATTTTGTGGCAGTTTGATTTCGTGGGGGAAGGGTCAGTGCTAATCATATGCAAAGGCAGCCACTTATTATGATTACAGGGACAGGGTGTTTTAGATAACAATAACTGGCTGATAACATTAAGCAAAGGATATCAAAATGGGAACAATTTACATACATTGTTATAAACTTATATTCAGTATTATAAAATCATTCTTATAAACAACTTTACATTTAAATAAATTAATATAAATATTTTGATTTAATTTTTAATTCATTTTATTCAAGTGTTTTGGGACCGACTGATTTTGATAACAATAACCGTTTGATAACATTATCCAGGACTATGATATACGACTTCCTCTGTCTCTTGCTTTTATAGACAATAGTCCTTAGTGATGAATTAGTAATTCTAGTGACTCAATGTCCCATACCAAACTTGTGCATCTCTTTGTTTGATCAACTTCTGCACACTCTATATAGTCGCTGTTTCACCAACTACAATGGAATAAAAAGTGAGACCGATCTTTCTTTTATTGACTTTGGGAAAGTCACTTGCTACCGCATCAATTTCTGCGGTATATTTTTGATTAACAATCTCAAGAGATCAAAATAGTCTCGAGCTTGGTACACTCACTTTGTTATTCCTTCATTCGCTCAACCATGTTTGTTTTTTTCTTCTTTTGTTCCTTATCCACATAAGCAAGGACCTTGGTTTTTTTTAATCATGGAGGTAATAAATCTTTTGTCTGGCTATCAATACAATCTTCACCACAAAACTAATGCATAACTCAGATTGTGACGCCTGTTGGGAATCTAGAAAGTATCAACAAACATTGTTCACTGAGTACCCGATTGAAGAAAAGTTTTAATTGGATCGAGTGAAATGCTAGAACTCTTGCCAAACATTTTGACTTTTTGCTTGCATATTGATTCATTAGTCTAGACCTCAATATGTTTAAGCCATCTCGCATAGTGTAACGGTTAGCACGTCTGCCTCACATGCAGAAAGTCCCTGGTCCCATTCCCAGTATGAGCGAATAGAGTAAAAAAAACTCTTCATTGGGACAAATTTCTCTAAGCTGTGTGATTAGGGTGGAGTTATCCCTTTGGTGGACTTGCATCCTGCCAAGGAGGCGGTCATAAAAATACCTGTAGTAATAAAGTCCTGGTCTTGACCAGACTTAAAACTTGCAAGGATCACTAAGCTGACGCATGCAAAGGAAACAGGGACTTTGTCACCGGCTGTTTATACTCCAATGGGAGTTTTCTCTTAAGAGACGGACGCTCTTCAATAGGTTTAGCAAATTTCATTTATTTGTTTTCTGTTCTGCAAAAAAAAACTTTATATGAACTTATATCACTGTCTATATAGTTTAATGTTATATATTCTGTAATGTTGCTTGACTCAAAAGTGTCATGGCTGGCATGATCAGAGAGCATATCTTTCATATTTGGTAAAATGAATACATGTGAGCAACAAGTCACTAATCACGGGACCAAGTACATGTCACTGAATCATGTTGCCAACTAAGTACACATCATGTGCTGATGTGGGTTTGGACAGTGAATGCATATATAAAGTGACCAGTAAGCATTGCCATAGCATTCATGTTCAAGTCTATCTTCCTTGATTTTTTTCATGCAGTTGAATGTTGTCAGACATTTTTTTTTAAAAACCTTGTCTTTTGTTTGACTTCTCTTTCTCTCTTCATTCTGCAAACCAGTAAATTATTGCATTAAATACTGGCTGTAGTCAGTGATGGAAATGGGTTTTGGGAACTAGGTATATGGTAATGTCTCCATTAGTAGACATTTAACATACAAACAACCCGGAAATTGAGAAGTAGTTATATGCCATACGCCTGCGTACCACCAATTTCCATCCCAGGCTGTAATATAAAAATGTTATTCTCCCCATATTTGAAACTTCAAGATAGCTTTTATCTTTTAATCAAAATGGTCTGTTGGTCAAGACTGGTTGCATTCTTTTGATTTTTGTTTTCTGGACTTTCAACTGACACAAAGTCGGTCTCTACTTTGAAGTATTAATTATAGTTACAAATTAAACTGCTACAGACTTCAAGGTTACAACCATAAGATAGCCAGTCTGATCATATTGATTCATTGATTTGAGTTACTTGATACAGACATCTTACCTTCATGAACTTAATCTAAAACTCCTTTGGAATGAAAACATTTTTAAAAAAGATGAATGTTATTTAGTATATAAGCCTGCTTTTATCTTTTTAGAATTGAACTTGTGCCAAAAATACAGCTTAAACTCAAACTGTTTTAATGTATGTGTCTGAAAACTAAAAAAATCTACAATGGAACTCTGACTAAACTAACATGATGCAAAGAAGATGCCAAAAAGGAAATACTACCAATTTTTTTCCCATAAGAGATTAACGAAAAGCAGTTTTTGCAATACAATCTATGTTTACGGAATCAAATGTCTTTATCCTTTTCTATGCCTTAATCATAATCCACATAATTGTAAAACTGTGTATCTTTTGTAGCTCATGTTATTCTACTGCTTTTCAAATCAAATTTGATTATTGATGTCATATATGAAGTTACAAACTTCTGTGCAGCATTTGATACAAGCTGAACAATCTGTACTTAGTTATGGAGGTTTTCATCATGTATAAATAAACTTATTAAGACCTTGTACCAAGTAGAGAAAAGCCAGTTGAATCTATACAATATGCTGCATGGTATCATGGTAACAGGCATTCCAAGATGAATTAAACATTATTGATATATCATATGCAAATCATTATTAATTCTTTACAAGTATTTTCTTTGATCTTAATGTTAGTTGCCTTTCATCGCAACCCCTCAGGGCGTCAGTCTATGGCAACATTATGGATCATAAATAAAGGATGAGCTCTTGGTGAAACTCAAACTCACATCTGTTTTGCCTCATAGAAGCCTGCTTATCCATACCAGCTGTTCTTACCAACTGGGCTACGAGAACTATATGGTTGGCAGAAGATCAAATCTAACCTTTAAACCTACCCTTCATTTTCCCCCAATTACTTGGTGCCATATTTATTATTGTTTTCACACTAGTAGTATTAATAGCAGCAATATTATCTTGATGTATTCTTTATTATTCAGTGATGGGAACTAGGTATAAGGTAAAATTGGATTTTGGGAACTAGGTATATGGTAATGTCTTCATTAGTAGACATTGGGTATATGCCATACTGACCTCACCAACCCTGTTATTATTATTAATTTTTGACTAGTATTTTCTTTCATCTCAATTTTAGTTGATTTTCATTTCAACCACTCAATTAAAAGAAAAATCAAGGTAATGAGGTGTAAATGTATATATTAGCAGACAGTGTTGGAAGGAAAGAACATTTCTATTACAAAAAAGACAGCTCAACAAAAGAATGAAGATGATTGGTAAGCAAACAGTGGAGAGAGTTGGAAGGGGAGGAATTTGCTGTGGGAAGTAAAAAACAAAGGTAGAAAAATTAATAATGTGAGATGCGTTTTATTTTTTAAAGATATTCAGAACTTTTGTTTGGTTTTGCTTGTGACAAAATTAAATTGTTCTTGTCTGAATTTAGTTTTCAATGGGGTGTTTTAATCAATGTATGTGATTTGTTTTGACTAATTTCCTAGTCTTGACGAGGAAATTAGTCTGCGCAAACCACTAAAGTAAATTGTATTAATGTTTGGGCAAGATTTACTAATAGGACTATTAGTTGAAGTTACATTTCCTGCCATTTTGTTTGTTTTGAGTTCCAATTTATTTACCAGGACACAGGTATATATGTGTGTGCACACATGCTCTTATGAAAAAGGTATGCATTTATTTACACATGCACAGATCTGTATAAACACATACATACACATTTGTTGCTGTTTTCTATCCAGGCAATTGCACAAACATAGGCTTTTACATTCTCTCTCTCTCTCTCTCTAGTGAATGGGTTAAAACCAAATATTTGGTTTTAAACCATTCGCTTGATAAATTGCATGCAGCAATGAAACATACTGTTAATCTGTAGCGATTCCCATAATAAATATAAATTATATATATATATACTCTGTTGATATCAATCTATCAGTCTAATTACTATCTTGTTCTTATTCACATAGAAATGGTATTTGAACATATACATTTATAAGACCTTATTCAACAGACAATATAAGACATAGAGAATGAAGGTATCTTTATCATTAAACATAACTGTAGGTCATAAATATTAGATTTGCAAACAATTGGGTGATTCTCTTAAGAATTTGCTGTTTGCTCATATGATCTTCTTCAGAACACATTCAATGGAGGTATTTTTAGCTGCCTATTTATTAGGCTGATGCAAAAGTGCCCAATGTAATCTTTTGCACAATGTTTTGGAAATTTTAAAAATGTCATTGCAATTTACTCAGCTCTTTATTTCTTGTGTGAGCGGTCATTGTGGTACATCATTTACAGGCCTTAGAAAAAATTTCAGAAATTAGCAAAATTGGTTCTTCATGAACCTATACAAAGGAACATTGGTCAGTTATTAACTTAAAATCCTGTTGAAAATGTTCTAAGTCCATAGCCCAGTCCTGTAATGATTGAGCAGAAAATGGCTAAAAATGGGTTTGTATATTCAAATGTTTATAGTGTCTTTACTTGTGGACAGATTGTTGTGAACATTGGCAGTATTGCAAGAAAGACTGCAGTGTGGCCTCGTGTGTTTTAGGATTTTTGGCCATGTTTGTTGATGTGCGACCTCAGGCTCTTTAGGACTTCAAGAGTTAAAGATTTGAGATAGGTAGTTATAAGAGAGTGGTTTGCCCAAGTGTTCACTCACTCTCTAATACATCAACAACTGTGGCATGCCATTGACAAAACACTTTTTGTCAAGATATCTGGTGATGGGAGAAGTGGATTCATGCCTTTCCTAAGGGCATTAGTGCTGTGTGAACACAAGCAGCCTCAGCTGAAATTGAAATTGGTTTACCAATTCTGTTTTTACTGCTGGTAACCGCTAGGCTGCCAAACTCCATCCAAGATTATAACCTAACAATATTTTTGTTTATGACTTGAGGCATAAAACACCTTGATAGCACAAGCATTTTGTAGTACCAGTTTTGTGAACCTTTTTGCTCCATTAGCCCGTTGATATTGAGGGGAAAATGCAGGAACATCAAGCGTTTAAGAATTAAAAGCTCAGTTACAATCTCGTTCATTTGATGATTGCTCCAACCTGGGAATAAAATCAAGACTTGATTTCTGTCTTGAGGACATTAGGAGCTGAAAAGATCTTCTGCGTTGCAAAGAAATCTAATTGCTGTGTTGAACAAATAAGGCAAAAAACAAAACTGCAATCAATGTTATTACTTGAATTTAGGAACATTTTGATAAAATGACATTAAGAGCAATAAAATATGAATTAAAATAAACAATTCACTTGTTTCATGTTACAAATAGTGCAAATGTCATAAATTCAGATTCTCTAAAAGCAAATACATCATCATAAGAAACAGCCTGACTGTTGGGGTTCTTTTGGGGTTTTGGGGGTTCTTTTGGGGGTTCTTTTGGGGTTCTTTTGCCAGTCAGGTCCTGTAGACATATTAGTTTATATAATAATTAATTACATTTTAACATTTTGTGTAATACATATATACATTAATGAAAATTAGTGGAAAACTAATTCTGTTTCAGCTGTAAGAACATTTTCACAATTTAAAAAAATTCAGCATTACTGTTTTTGTTTGATATCCCAAACTGTTTTCATTGTTTTCTTTACCAGTAATAAAGAAAAGAGCAGACAATGAAGCTTTTTTTAACGTTGGCAGTATTTTGTTGTTAGCTTTGGTCTTTGCAAAAAACAAAAAAAAAACAGGTTTTGTTAGTCACTCAATAGAAACCGTCACGTGACCAACGTCTTTTGGCAGCATGCCGTGTTGGGGGTGATCAATGAATAAGTTACTTCTCTCACTTTTTGTTGGATCACTAAAAGTCTGAATTTTCAAAAAAACAAGCATGAACGCGGGCACAAACTAAGGGACCAATTTAGCATAAACTTACATTGTAAATTGAACCCTGCACTAAAAACCTATTTTTTAGGGGGAATTTTCAGAAAACAAAAAAACGTTTTTTCCTAGACATAATGAGGAGTAAATGTTAAAATTGTCAGCTCTCTAACTCCATTCTAATACATACATAGCCAGCGAGCCAGCTGGACCAACTTGAAAACTGAAGAAACCTATGTTGACAGTTTTGGTGACAGTTTTGGTTGAAAGTTTCTAAAACTCTTTAATCTAGGAAAATGTGATTGATAATTAATGTGTGAATGGAGGCGTATTAGCAAGGTTAATGTGTGGTTAAAGATTAAATTTGAACAAAGTAAAAAGATTTAATTATGAAATTACAACAAAAATCAATTTGCCAAAGTAATAAATCTAAAAGAGCTCAAAGAGTAGGGTTTTTTTTTATACTGATATTCCCCACTCTACGAAAGTTCGCATCACACTACCTATACGATAGACCTCATGCCATCATAGCTTTGAACTGTGTCTGTGATCATCTCTGCTATATCTCAATTTATTTTATGTATCCATTAGTAAGAAGTGTCCTAAGGTCTCAGAAAAGCCTAAGTGTGCTTGTAAGGATGTTATGCTAAAACTGGCAGACATAGAAAAAGGTTATTCTTTTGGTTTTGGAACGCTCAAAAATCTTTCCCTTATAAATCAAATAAATCAATGTTAATTGCTTTTTCCCTTTATCCCATTTAAGCTTACAAAAGGTTTGATAGGAATGCTGTACTTTTGAATAGCAGGGGAAACCTGTATATCAAACATGTTTACCGTTAGTGAGGAATTGCAACACAATCTCTCAAGTATTCACAATGGCATTTTTAAAAAATTCAACTTGCATAGCTGAAAAAAAGAAAAGAAAAGATGGATTGATAAAGTGTGTGATCTTGTCAGATTTGATGCATTAGATAAATTCTGGCTGAGAATAGGTGTGCACTAAACAATGCAGCACTGGGATTGCCATATTGCTTTGTGATCTTGTGTTGCAGAAAATCTTTAAAAAATATAACAATCATAAAATAAAACCCAGACCAGAAAAACATTATTCAAAATCAAATGAATACAAATGGTAGTAAAATTTAAATAAAATGATAGATGATAGAATAATTTTAACACATTTCTTCTGAAGATTTGAAGATAGATTTTGAATGGAGAAAAATGGTGGTTTTTATTGTCGTATTATTCATGTTAATGCTGAGTTATTATCTTAACCTTCAGAAATTGCTCACAAACTAAATATTTCTGGTTTTAATGAAAATAAATTGATAATTAAACATTAAATTTTTAAATTTTCTACCTAAAGTTTGTTTTAGCAAGTTTCAGTTTTCAAATTGTATGCTATACATTGAAAATTAAGAAGAAATGGTTTGTTAGTGGTCAAGAATTTTTGGAAGTGTTACTAACAGGATAGGGTTATTATATGTATAATAAAAATATATTGCTAATGATTTATTATAGAAATGCATTGAAAATCAGGAAGAAAGGGATTTTTAATGATCAGGAATTAATGTAAGGATTACTGCTGAAAGAGAGCTATTATATGTATAATCCACATATAATAATTAGCAATGTGTGTTTGTACTCTGTCACGCTAAGGGACGCAACTGACATAGTAAAATAGAATTTTATGTTCTAATGACGTAATAAAAATGCTGAATTATATATAAAAAAGTAATAAAAACAAAATATAATAAAGATCCGTTTGTGGTCAACAGAACACTATTTTCAAGCTCACTGCAATGAAAATCTATTATCCATGTATATAGAATGCAATGTGTATACCATACCCATATATTTCATATATGCCGTCATTTTTTACAGCGCAGGTAAACTAGTATGAATATATTTTCTATAGTTTTGAGAAGAGTCATTAATATTCAAATGGTTCTTCAGATGATTGAACTCTTGTTGTTTGTGTTGTTACCCCCTTTAAAAATAAAAAAAAACTTCTGTTTACCCCATCACACCTGAATACGGCCAAAGAATGGATTGGCGGAAACGTCATGTTAACAACACAAATAACAAGACAGGGTTCAATCGTCTGAAGAACCATTTGAATAGTATGAATATATTGCTAATGATAATCTTTTTGTCAAATACAGGTTTCAATTTTTTTCTTCTTGGGCTTTTCTATTCTTTCTGGCTTTCCAGTTCCGGTCGGCTCAAGTTGTTGAGTTGGCTCTTTGATCCAACAACCAATGCCTGCCTTTACCAGTCAATCATTTCCACCCAACTCTGACTGATTGACTTGATCACATGAAGTCTAGTTTTTTTATTGCTTTCACTGTCCAAAATCTCTGTACATGACAGGTGAAGAGACAATTCTGTACATTGTGACAATTCTGTACATTGTGACAATTTCTAAACCTTCACTCTGTAGTCCAACTCATGCTTATTATTCACCTGCGCCATCTCCTCTTTTTATTGGCAGATTTTTGCC
>VCCN01002736.1:1682828-1702160 GCA_006491835.1 Architeuthis dux | reverse complement strand
CACTAAAATAAAATGTTCTAAAAGAAGTTGGTATCAGTTTTACTAGTAAGGCTGTGAGTAGCAAAACAGGTAGCATCTGAAAAGAGTGACTTTTGAAAATGAAACCTATAAAAGATGTGTGAAGAAAATCATAAGTATTCTTCAAATGTTATTGTCGTGATATTTCTCTTTCTCTCTCTCTGTGCGTCCAGCCATACTGTTGGAACTGAAGGGGCAGCAGACCTCTACAGTCGGCTTTGGCAACTGCCTTGGAGGAAGAAATTCAAACAGAAAACCTATGACCTTGGGACATTGCTCACATCATCCCATCTTTGTGGGCCATGGAATACAAACCCTTGGTTTAAAGGCTGAGGCTAGTCATGCCCATAATGCACTTCACCGTAAAACTTTATTAACACAGACCTGAAGGCTGATCCACATAACTGCCTTGCGGGCCCACCTGGGGGCCTGCAATGGACGTGGAAAACCTACCTAAATCTTCATCAAACCAAGCCAAGATATATATGTGAATGTGTATGTAATATATGTATATATGTTTGCATGTATAAATGTGCTTACGTTGTGCATACATACATATGTGTATAGATGTGTCTTGGTTTGTATGTATATATATAAATATATTAGATTGAAATGACAATTTGTACACAACAAGGTCTTCTGTGTAAGTATAGAGATTGTATATACAAGCACACATCATAACAATCATATTTACACAATATCTAGGGTTTTAAACATTTGCAGTAGTGTAATAAACATCATAATTCTTTTTAAAATCATTTGCATCTGTTGATAGCACTACATATTCCAATAATCTATTCCATAGTCTATTGCTATTGCTAAAAAAGAATTTTTTTCAAATAATGAATATTCATAAATTTCCATAAAAATTAATTTATTATTATGAATATTGAGATGTTACTGACAAATGGGATGCCTTTTTATTAGAAGCTATTTTTTATACTGAAGAAATATTTGGCCTGGCAATTAACTAATTAATTTTAATTGATTTTCATTTTTACTACTGATTTGTGCCTGTGCATAGCATGGGCCATAATCAAGTGACCTTTCTCTCTGAGTAATTAAGAAGATAAAAATCACAGTACAGGTATCCCCCACATTTTGAAAGTTTTCTTTATGCCACTCTTTCACCTTTATGAAAAAAAGTGAAAAGCAAAAATAGCATTTAGCATTTGTTTTGCAGTGAGTCATTGTAGAGGCAGCACACACCCTTTTTCACTCTCTCCTACATCCCAGTCTCCTGTACCTTCCACCACCCCAACCTCTGATGACTCTCCCTAACATACCACCATTACCATTTTGGGGGTCTGGGAATGCGCAAAGATTTTTCCCATATAAATTAATCGTAATTGCTTCTTCACTTTACGCCATTTTGGTATACAAAAGATTTTACATGACGCTCTATTTTGGGGGAAACCTGCATAGATTTCTGTTAGTCAATTTTACTTTTATACATTGAATTGATCATGATTACATAACAGATCTTTTTTTTTTGTCAAGTGCTTAAGAATGAAATACTATGATTTACTGGGTTTTTGTTTCATGTAACGTGATAAAACAGCCGACAAAAACGGACTGCATCAAGGACAGTCTAAAGCACTTAGGCGTTCCCTGTAAACGAGCTGGAGTCTCATGCTAAGGACAAAGCCGAATGGGGCAGCATGACACACATGGCCTGTACGTTCTTTGAAAAGAGCTGAAGAGAGTAAATCCCCAGTCATCCATATCCACAGCACTCCAGTGCCCCCGCAGTCGACCACCTCAAGAATTTGACTTGTCAGCCACATTCAGGTCCATCAATGACAGCACAGCCACCAACATCTGACATCTTCAGAACGTTGCTTAGCCAACTATAACTACTATAACTACCCAATGCATAGTATCGTCTTATTGCAGCAGCATATTTTAAAATCTTGATAATATTCTCATGGTTTTCAGCACAGCAAATATCCAAAGGATAAAAATTAAACTAGTCTGTAAAAACTTACTTGAAAAATTATCAACAGGTGTGAAACAGTATTACTGACTTCAACTGCTATGATATATGCCAAGTGTGAATGACTGTCATTTGATATTTGATATACACACATTTGTGTACACCATCTGGGTGTATGTACTGCATTTGTTTTTGCCTTTATTTGAATTGTCCTCCTATCTGTTTTTTAAGGCATTAAACAGCTGAAGATACTTTTAAGAATCTTATAAAAGCCAGTTTTACAAAATTGGCACATTTAGATATATATATTTACATTTATTTATTATTACATTTATTTTTAATCATATTGCTAAGTACAAGAAGGGAAATCTGTATAATTAGTTGTTCCGATAAATGAGAGGATAATAATGTCATTATGTTATTTATCTTGGGAATTATTGCTCTATCCCAATCATGCCAGAACTGTATTGATTCAAAGATTCGTTAAGTCACAGAGGTGGCCAAACATTGTACTCACTCTAGCACTTTAAGCAGTAGAATTACAGTACAGAGCAAATTAGACTAGCATTCCAAAGGAAATTATGAATCACCACCACCCATATATTCTGTGTTGATTAATTAATTGGAAAAAGGGGTGATCAATGAATAATTTAGTTCTCGCTTCTGGACACAAATTAAGGGACCAATTTAGCATAAACTTATATTGGAAATTGAACTCTCCTCTAAAAACCTATTATGGGGTGGGACATTTTTAAAAAACAAAAAAAAACATTTTCCCTACTCAATGAGGCGAGTGTGTGTGTGAAACATTTTGGTTAGGGCAGGACGAAGTCCGGATACATAGATAGATATAAATGTCAGAACACATGAATAACCTAAATCCTGCAATAAACCAGTGTCGTGGGTAGTGGTGATTAATATTTAGCAAAAAGTGAAGAGAGCCCAGGTTTGAATGATATTGGATGGCCTAGAGCCATAATCTCTACCTCATTAAAATCAACATTCTTTTCTTTTTTTACAAATCTTTGGTTGTTAGAAACCGTCAACCAAAACTGTCAACATAGGTTTCTTCAGTTTTTAAGTTTGGCTGGCTGGATATGTATGTATCACACATACAGGCCACACCAATAGAGCTAGTGGGCTGAGAATTCAAACATTTTCTCCTTATTAGGTCTACAAAAATGGTCTATTTTTATAAATAGGTTTTTAGTGCAGGGTTCAATTTGCAATGTAAGTTTATGCTAAACTGACCCCTTAGTTTGTGGCTTGTTTTTTGAAAATTCAGACTTTTTTAGTGATCATCATCATCAGCTTTTTAATGGCCGTTGCCGAACATAGACCTTCCTCAAGATATGCCCGATCTCTCTATCATGTGTGTTGTGGCACCAATATCTCCCGAACCTGTCTAAATCATCACACCATTTTATTTTCTACCAGCCACAATTTTGCATAAGATCTCTGGGGATCCACGTTATGAGTCGTGATGTCTAGCGGTTGTCTGGAATTCTTGCAACATGGCCTGCTCATTGCCATTTGAGTTTTCTAATGGATTCTATGATATCTCTGAATCTGTTTTTTCTGTGCTGTCTTGTGATCTCTCCATGTGATGTTAAGCATGCTTCTCTCTCGGGCATGTTGCATAGCCAATCTTTTGGTTAGGTTTCATGTTTCAGCTCCATAGGTGACTATCAAGAGAACGCATTGGTTGTTAGAACCTTCTTTTCAAAACTAATGGTCTTTTTATGTTCTTGAATGTTGAGCTTGCCTGCCAACCGAGGGTGATTCTTCATTTGATTTCTTTTTCTTTTGAGGATTTCATGGAGATTTGTTGTCCCAGGTAGATGTAATGATCTACTTTCTTTAGCTCTGCTTTTTCGATTTTGATCAACAAAAGGCATGAGAAGTAACTCATTCATTGATCACCCCTTTTTCTATTTTTTTAATTGATCACCCCCAACACAGCATGCTGCCAAAAGACATTGATCACATAACGGTTTCTATTGAGTGACTAATTTGTCTTGTGTTCACAAATGAAGATTTAAAATCTCATTGAAAAGTAGCAGCATATTTTTTAGCCACATGATATAAAAGTAAAAAGAATAAAGTATTGAAAACAAATGATTTCTCGCCATTGACGGTGAATTTTCATATTGTATTCAATTGTCTAAAGCACACATCCAATACTGTACTGAATGAACTCCCACACAAGCCATGTAAATGTTTTCTGAAATGATGCCTTAAACCAAGCCAAACTGAGTCTAGTTCTTGGTTTAACCTAATAAATAGAGGCAAAACATTTGAGAAAACAGTATTATCTTATTATTAGAATTGTTGTTTATTGAACTGCACAAGTTTGAGGCAGCAACTCAAAGTGATGTTGCTGTGGGGTCAGATACAAAGTGATTAACTGATATGTGCGTAGTTTGAAATTGCACTTGGTGGCAGTTTGATGCAGAGACTGTTTGATTCGCTGCACATTATCCACAAGTGTTGTCAAGAACATTTAGACATTGAAGATAAAGCAGTGTCTTTACAATCAACTTGGTTTATCACCATATTGCTGATGAATGGGAAACCGTGGCTCATTTCAGACTGTTATTTTTTTTTATATATAAAACTGAACTATTGCATTAATGTATAAAGAAATGCAAGTTTTTTTCAATTATTTTTCTATACTTACACATGTAATGAAATACACTTGGGTTGTGTGTGTTTACTCAAGGAAGGAGGGTACAGAAGACTGGAATTTGGGGGGATAGTATTATTAGGTTTAGCGATCAGCTGGAGGATGTCAGATTCCAGACCAGGATTTGGGTCAAACGGTTGTCCGGATCACATGGAGGTCAGAGAACAAAGAACATGCATTCGACCAATCAGAGTGTTATTAAGGGTGCGCTGTGATTTCAAATCAGTTAGGAAAGGTAGTTAGAGTTGAATAGAACAGCAACAGTTCAACAGCCAGGAGCTTGACGCCTCACCCATTAAGAGTGCTGGAGAAAATGGGAGGAAGAAGTGAATGTAACCTGAGCTACTGCTATCATCAAGTCAGTCCTTCAGTGAAGCAACTAGGGACAGAATTTAATCAACTCGCTAGATTTTCAGAAAAACAGAATTCAATACCCTGATTGATCCGTGAACCAGCCCTGCATTGAAGCTATCAACGGAAATAAAAGGAACACACATTTTCCTTGAAATTAATGAATTTTGTCGTCTTTCTGTCCGGCCACGTGGGAGAGCCTTTCTCCAGTATGGACCGACTATGTTTGTTTTCCCTCCACAGACCTTTCTCTCCCATAAATGTGCAAGCCCTGCCCCAGCAGAAGAAATGCTGATTATACTATGCACATGCACACACATATCTTATAGACCCTGATCAGCCATTTTACCGATTCCTTTTTCTGTGTTGGTAACCATTCACCACCTCACATCTCCTATGTACACATATACACATACACACATACATATGCACATGGTACCAATTGTGGCATCGTGTACAGCACAGAAAACCTCCCTATAGGCTTGTTGCAACATTAGAAGTGTCTCCAAAAATGCTTTTCCTAATTTGAAACAGAAGTTCACACAAATATTTTGCTCTTCAAGATCCTTCATTATTCAACTTCAACTCTAAGCACGTTCACTCAGCACTTGTAGCTCAAAAACTAACCAACGTGGCTTGATGTAGTTTTTTATGCAAAGGGTCAAGATCATTGATTGATTGGTTTTACTGCATATCAACCCATGATGTGTTATTTAATGCCAAAATCGTTTTTGTGTTAGAAATAAATAGTCTTGTGACTTTCAAGATCACTGCTACATAATACTTCAGTCATGGGAACACTAAAACGTCACATTGGTGCGCTGTTTTGAAAGTTTGGTTTCTTTATTGACAGTTTTACACTAAATGTAACTCCTTTACAAGCTCTCTTAGACTTTTCTGATACCACATCTTGCTAACATATGTGTAATGTTTATATATGTATGTATGTATGCGTAATATCAATAAACACGCTATAGCCCCCATTAACAAGCCTTGTTTCCGGTCCCAGACCACAGGTGTTTGCCCCGAATGCACATCTTTTTCTAAATATGATTTGAACCAAACGCATTTAACCAACACAGCTAAAAACAGAAAGCAAACAAACTAACCAACAAACAGCAAAGACATAAATAAATTAAGTTAAAGCACAGACACAGTTCAAAGCTATAGCTGCTTGAGGTCTTTCATAAAAGAAAAGTGGCATAAAGCAAGATTTTGTAAAGCGGGTGATACCTGTATAAGTTTAGGCAGATGATAATGTGACACCTCAGACCAAAAGCAGGGGCTTGTCTTTCTCCTTTACCTTGCATTTGTAAATTACACTCTCAATCACACATAGATGATAACCAATGAGAACTTTAATGAAACGTTATAATTTTTGTTTGATTCTTTTCTGAGACTCTGTATTGGCTGACCACTGGTATATAATAAATATCTATACATCTTGGCTTGATTTGCTAGAGCCGTAAGAAAGCTACGATTTCAGTGAAGATACACACAGAAGTAACAATGGAATGTTGCGGTGGAAAATAGATGTGTAAGCTGCTGACAGAGTGAGTTTCCTAGCAACCAAAGAGAATAAAAAAGCCAGGTCAACACAGAAAATAAAAACATAGTATTCAATATTCTGATGCTTATGCCTATCATATGGTTAAATATGAAAATATGGAATCTATTGCAAAACATATCCACTGTCATCAATAATGTTCATCCAAAGTTAGACAGTTTACACATATTTGCTGTTGGTGATAATGTTCCTCCAAAGTTAGACAATGCACACACATCTGCTATTAGCAATAATGTTCCTCCAAAGTTAGACAGTGCACACACATCTGCTATTAGCAATAATGTTCCTCCAAAGTTAGACAGTGCACACACATCTGATATTAGCAATAATGTTCCTCCAAAGTTAGACAGTTTACACAAATCTGCTGTCAGCAATAATATTCCTCCAAAGTTAGACAGTGTACACATATCTGCTGTTGGTGATAATGTTCCTCCATTAGTTAGATCCTTCCATTACACTCTTGCTGGATCAAACTTTGTGAGCACCCCTATCCATCTTAAATGTCTATATGTCACATTACTAATCTTGTGGAGATTTGGAGAAATACTATATTGACATATTCTCAAAGATCTTTTTCTTTTGTGGCAGGCAGACTAAATTTGAGCTGTAGTCATTAATCTCATGAAAACCAAAGGATTACCAATGAAAAGATTGCTACTTCAAAACTTCATTTGTAGCTGTGTTGAATCTGAATTATTCATTGAAACCATCATTTTATTTGTTATTGTTTGTTTTTTTATTGTAATTGTCATCCTGGCAGCATTTTAAACCAGCTACTCAAGGTGATAGTCATGAAATTTGTTGGACATTTTTGTTACGTGACAAGTATTAAAATGAAACCCACTGAAATAATTCCTTGCAATTTGATCTCAATAACTTGTCTTTCATGATTTACTTCTGAACAACTAATTAAGAAAACTTAGATATGAATATACATTATTTATTCAAAAGAGATTTTGAAGTGAAACTTTTGGGACTTTTGAGTTTGTAAGATTTCTTTACTTCATATCAAAGTTTAGTAAAGTCCATCTTATGAAGACAACATTAAAAAATACAAACATAATGAAGGTAGGGATATTAGATTGAAAAGCCTCATGAGTGCACACTAATGAATCTAAATTGCATTTTATTGACAAAGTCCTACATTGGGTCTTTAGTTTTGAACTTTACAAAATATTGCACTAATAACAGAGTTAATAATAACTGACATAAGTCAAAGTTAATAGTATGTGACATCTCACCAGAAAATAAGCCTCCATTTTTATTTCTAATGGAACATGCTAAAAGAACTTTATTTACTGTCAAGGAAAAGTGAAGGCAGCAAAAGAAAAAACAGTCTATAATATTCAAGTAGTCAAATGAGAAATTAGTGATCATTAGATTAACATCAATCTGATCTTTGATCAGAGGAAAAACTTAAATGACTTAATTATAATACAGCTCTGAAATTACTACATCTCTTCTTAGAGCTTTGATCATATATTGAAATATTTGTACTGTAAAGACACTTACAAAATATTGCTACATATTTTGGTTTTTGTTCTTTTTTCTTTACGTGGCTTCTTAATCTTTCTTATTACACTACAGTTTCACCCTTCCACTTTCCTTTATATGGAAGCTTTCATTATCTAAATAATTAATAGCGGTTTAACCCACTCCTTTTGATATCAGAAACACAAAGGTTATGTCTTCTAAACCTTTTTGAATCATAATAATTGACCAGATTGTTTCCAAGGAAGTTAAATTATGAACCCAATTTAATTTCTTTTACTGTATTATTCAAATCAGTTTGTGTAATGTTGTTTTACTGTTTACACAGTTATTTTTAAATAAATGTTTGATTAATACATAAATACAGTTAGATAAATAAGATATTAACTATACTTATATTCTTAATTATATTTTATTTAGAGATAACATTTTTTTAAATGTGTGTGAATATCAGCACCAGTGCAATCTTCTCTTCTATTTTAAGCACAGCAAAAGAAGCACCAGACAAACTAAAACAATTACCATATATGCCAGTATATAAGACGGACATATAATTAAGCAGCAAAAATGGAGATGGGCTAGTCACCTAGCAAGAAGAGATGACAATAGATGGGGGAAAAGACTAACCAATTGGTGCCCATGGGACAGTAAACGCAGTAGGAAAAGACCAGACAGAAGATAGAGGGACAAGATATAAAAGTTTGCGGTAAGATGTGGCAGAGGTTAGTACAAGATAGGTTGTCATGGAAGGAGATGGGAAAGGCCTTGGTCCAGCAGTGGACTTATAACAGCTGATGATGATGATGAAGCCAGACATTTAAATTTTTTTAAAACTATCCTTATATTACACTGCATCCAATGCACTGGTATTATGATTAGGGGGTTGTCTACCAAAAGCATGATATCAACATGAGTTTCAGTGAGCAACAGTCCTCTAAATAACTTTGGATTTGTCTTCTGGCATATATGGTAAAATTCTAGATGTACATTAACCCTAAACTTAACTCTGTTTAAATCAATAATCTCCAATCTTTTTTCTGGTTATGCTTTGCAAACATTGTTGGCATCAACAACAAAAACTTAGATTTTCTGCTGTGATATTATTTCATACATGGTCACTTATCTCTCCAGGGACAAGAAAAATCATACTTCTCAATTCAAATGCTTGAATATTAGAAATCCCCAAAAGATACACAGATGGAATAAACCTTATAGAAGGAAAACCACAATAGCAAATTTTGATATTTTATGTCTGGCTTTTCTTGCAAATAAGTTTATACCATGTTACTGAAAGATCGGAGATCGCTTATTTCAATGTAACAAACTTTAACTTCCCTTCACAATGTCTGTACAGTCTGATGATGCACATACAGAATGAGCCACTTATTATGATCACTTTGAGACAGGGTCTTTTAGATAATGACAACATTAAGCAAAAGATATAAAAATTAGAACAGTTTACATTCATTGTTATAAACAACTTTACATTATAAAATTTTTCTAATAATTCTCATAAAAATAATTGTTAATTCAATTCAAATACAATGTTGGGGACTGATTGATTTTGAAAACAGTAACTATTTCATAACTGTAAAAATTATTATGACAGATATCAACAGATTTAAAATGCAACAAAAGACGTACTCACTGATTCAATTTATTCATAGTTATTTACAGAACGTGACTCTGACACGTACGTTGTGTACAATCTCTTAAAACCAACATTGTGTCTCAGCCACCAGAACGTAAACAGTGCCACCTTACCAGAAGTCGATAAGCGCTCTTCCACCTAAGGGCTATAACTCAAGATACTTACTTAACAATAACATTATCCGGGATTATAACAAACAGCTTCCTCTATATATATATGTTTTGTAGGTGCTACAATGGTCATTCTCTCTTATCTTTATTTATAACTAGTTTACCTGTGCCATCAAAAATGATGGCATATATGAAATGGATACACATTGAATTCTATATACAGAGATAAGAGATTGCAGTGAGCTTGGAGAATAGCGTTCTATTGACCACAAATGGATTTTAAAATCTTTTTTTTGTTTTTATTACTTTTTTATATTTTTACTATTCTTTAAATTCAGCATTTTTACTACGTCATCAGAACATAAATTCTATTTTACTACGTCAGTTGCATACCTTCGCGTGACAGAGTACGAACACATTGCTAATTATTATATGTATGGATAGTTTACTAAAGTGTAGATTAGTCTGGCACAAGGTCATAGTGGTAGAGAATCTCTGAAGACTGAACTCACTATGCTAGCTAATTGGTTGGCAAGACTAACTTTCTAACCAGACACCCTCAATCTTATATATTGTCTATATGCTATAGAGCAGTGATTAGCAAGTTACCCTTACAAACTATCACTATTGAGTTCAGGTGCCCAACAAGTGTAGCCTTGTGCCAGACCAAGTTAAACAATAATTATGTACAGTCTGCAAACTTTCCCACAAAATAACTGCCATATTTGATGGCATATAAGCCCCCCTCCCTAATTTAACCAAAAAATGTCTCAAAGGATAAATGTAGCCTTTGTCGTCTAGCCCTACATTGGCCAAAATTTGAGGAGTTAAAAAAACTGGGTGATAAATGAGAGGAATTCAGGAAGATTCGGTTTTTTTCTTGATATTCAGTTGGGCACCATTCCCACTGCTCCCATTGGGACATCATCTCCTACTTCTAAGTTTTTAAAAGCTCGGGACAACAATGAGAACTATTTAAGCATGTGCGTAAACAGTAAGAGGGTGGTGAGTTCCAGTCACCTAGCAAAGTGGACAATAATAAAAATAATAGTTATGCTATATGTAACCAACTAAAATTTGACTTTCTGTTGAACTTGTGAAACTTGACTTTGTGTTGAACTCGTGAACATTCTACCTTGCGTTGAACTCATGATCACCCAACCAATGTTAAACCTAGTATACTGCGGCGACAATATACAACACATTTTCTGCTGAAATAAGAGAGGTATAACATGCTATCAAATAAAGACATTTTATTTCATTAAATATCACCAGAAGTTTGCCAAAGTTTAGATTAAAATAAAAAGCCAAGAGTAATTTTCATCCAGACAACATCAAATAACCATGCTGGTCCAGTAGACAGAATCACAGTTGATAACAATGCATCATCTTGACAGTATGCCATATATATTTCTATTTCCATTTCCCCAGCCCTGACAACAATGAATTATTAATAAACTAGGCAGTTTAAAGATTTCTGATTTTACATCTCATAAGCTAACAACATTTTATTATTTTGTGCCTGTCTGATATCACACAAAATAATTTGCAATAACATCAGGGACCCATCCCCTGGACTGCAGCTTCCAAATCCCAACTTGATAATAGGAGTCAGAGCATTCCTTGATAGAATAAAATGTTTGTTTATTTCTTTGTTAAGAGATCTTTATGAAAAGAATGGCCCTTTGTCTTATTACATTGTGCAACATAATTTTACTTTATTTTTGTTCCTGGGTAATAAATTTTATTTTCTAATTGCTTATGTCTAAAAAGTATAGAAAATGTCAATTATTACCTTCAAACCTCGCTTTTGTGACCAGGACAGTGATAATTTTAAATCTATTTAATTTACATTATGGGGGTTGTTGATGATGATGATCTCTCTGGAACTGTGTCGATGTTACATAATGAGTATGTAACTTAAATTAGGTGACATATCTGAAACTGGTTGGTGTGTAACTTAACAGTTATGTCATTACAGTGTGTAACTGAATTGTGTATCTGGAACTGGTGTGATGTGCTGAAAGGAATACTCACTTGGAGGAGATATCAACTGGATCATTAAGAGAAGAAGAAACAAAGCCAGGTTTATCAATATTATGTTTGTTTTTATTCGACTTTACTCAGTAGCCACGCTCTGGGAATGCATACTTTAAGATACGTGATACTACAAAATCTAATGTTTATAACCTGTCGACATTCTTCATAGCATCTTTTGAACTTAGGCAAAAAGAAATCCTGAAAATTGGGTAATGAAAAATAACTCTTCCTGTTTTCCGCTACCTCTATTTATAAAATTCTAACTTGTTTGATTATTTTCTATACATCTTTTCATTTCATAAATCCGTATATTGGAAACCATACAGCTTAAAAAATGAATGTTTTTTCTTATCTATAGACTCATTAGGCTAACATTTTGACTTTTCAATGAAACCTTTTTTTATCTACTAAAGTGGAATTTCTTATTTGGGATTTTTTAAAAATTGATTAGGAATTGGTTGGAAACCATTGATATCAAATGATGTCAACATTAGCAGTTTATCTTTTTTTCCAGTTAAGAATTTCAGTTTTTTCAGAAATTATTTAAATTTTTATGTTTTTATTAGTGATTTATTGAATTTTCATTTTATTGATTATGATAGCTGAAATCAAGAGAAGCTTGTTTTCAAAATCTGTAAACACATCTTTGGGGATTTCTACAGAAGAGATTCAAATAACATGGCCCTGCTTTCAATGAGACTTTTAAAGGTCTGTCATCTTTGGCTTTTATTCTATTCAGAGTTGAAAGAACCAGAAACTAATACAAATTTAAGTTGGGTAAATGAGAGAAAGCAAGAAAGATGGGAAGGGAAGAAGTAAAAGAAACAGGAAAAGAGAGCAATAATAGGAATCATGGAAAAGAGAATGAGAGGTGGGGAGAGAGATTAGAAGAAAAAGGTAAAGTGAACTATAGGTTAGAAGATGAAGTGAAATAACAAATCAGTCAAAAGTGAAAAAAATAATAAGGAAATAAGCCTGGCTGCTCCAGAGTCAAACTCTGCTCCTACTTCTACTTCCTTGTGTAATTCTACTATAAATTTTCGAGGTATGTATGACTTTAGTGCAGGTGGTAACACACCAGGCTTGAAATCACCTGATCGTGAGTTCAAATCTCGGTAATGAAATGCTGATTTTATATGTCAGTTTACTCCCATATTTTTGGTGAGGATTGTTCTTGTTACATAAGAAAGTAGAGTCAAATCTGACTTTGTCCTGAAGTTTGAACATTTTCTCAAAGTGAGGAAAAATCGATTAAATTCTAGGGCGGATCCAGGAATTTTTTTTTCATTGAGATATATTTTTGGTGAGGATTATTCATGTTCTTGTTACATAGGATGTAAAGTCAACTCTGACTTTGTCTTGGAGTTTGACAAAAAATGAGTGAGTTCAGAAAGTGATCAATAAATGGGATGAAATGATAAAAGGGTGAAATGAAATAAAAATGGATGTGAAGAAAACAGAAAATAAGAAGAGAGATTTTAAAATTTGAAAAAAAGAGGAAGAAAGTTTTAAAAAAACAACTTAAAAAGCTAGTAAGAAAGAGGAGGAGAGAGAACTGGAGGAAAAGGGGGGAGAGGAAATTGAAGGAAAAGGGAGGAGAGGAAATTGAAGAAAAGAGGATAAGAGAAAATTATGAGAATGAGAGAAAATTGAAAGAAAGGGGAAATAAAATTGAAAAGAGAAAAATTGTAAGGAAAAAAACAGAAAATTGAAAGGAGGAGGAAGAGAGAAGATTGAAAGAATGAGACAAAGAAGGAAAGAGAAAATGAGGAAGAGAAATAGAAAGGATACTAAAAAAAGAAAATATGAAAGAGTGAAAAAAAGAAGAGGAACACGTGAAAGCCTGAAGAAAGTAAAGGGAGATAAAAACGAATGAAAAAGATGGTAAAAAATGTTGAAGATGAATTAGAGAGAATAGAAGGGAAAAGAAAAAGAGAAAATAAACTAGACATCATTTGATATTTTATCATAACCAATTCCTGCTCTTCAAAATATTTCAACTTCTGCATTTTTTGTTGAAATAAAAAGAAAAGAAATCTTTTATGAAGACCAAATTCAATGGTTACTAAATATACCATTAAAACCCATCAGGGCAGATATGCAGATTCTATTTTCAAAGAGGTAGAAAAAGGAAGCAAATTTTACCAAACTTTTCAATTTCTGTAACTAACATTCTGGTAACATAAAAAAACATGGTTAAATAAACTCATAAACTACCAAAGAAACTCTTTGAATGATTCTATTTATTTATACTTTGTATTTGATATTTTTATCTTTAAGATTAATATAAGTAGGACTAAGTGATGTGGAATCTTTTTCCTTTGCTATTTTTTCTTATATGAACTTAGTGGCTGTGATATCAACTGAATTCCTTAAAAATAGATTGTTCCACAAAGACTTTGGTTTAGCAGATTATAAAGAAACTGGAATCATAAATAAAATTCATCTTTTCAAAGAATATCAAAAAGTGCTCAAAGTTTTGCTCTTAAATTTTAAATCATAAGTAGGCATATTCTGACATTTTTTGTTAATAAGTAAGTTGTGCTCTTGCGCTGGGTATGGCTTCAGCCATCCCTGCTTGGGCTTCACATATCAAATCACTACTTACTCAGCCAGTTTGAACTTGAAGTGACATCACTCACTTCATTTTCTATTAATGAAAACATTATACTAATCAACATGGATGTATTAACCACTATGTGTCAGGCTATGGATTTATTGATCCAACCTCATAGATTACACTGTGCAATGCAAGTTTTGTTCCTGAGTATTAAGTTTTATTTTCTAATTGTGTAAAAAGTATAGAAAATGGCTACAAACTTTGCTTTTGTAACCAGGACAGTGATATTTTGAAATTTACCTATTTCCAATTGTACAAAAGTTGAATTTGCATATTTTTTTCACATTTCTTTTTAAAATTACATTTTTTCAAAAAAACAACAGCATATAAATCTAAATTAGCATATATTTACACTGTTAAACAAAAGTCATCATAAAAAGATTTAGAATTGAGTAGATATTTGAGATTTACTTAAAAAAAACAGAACACAAAATATAATCTCCCATCATGTTCTTGTTATATGTTCCTTGGTAGCAGCATTCAAAGTACAGTATCTCCTGGTGGAGGTCCTTGCCTTGCTCCTCCAAATATGCTCCTATGTTCTCCTTGAATTTATCAAGATGAGTGTCAAGGATATGGACTTGAGAGACAACCTGCAGCCCATTTTACTGTAGTTCTTCACCTTAGTCTCAACCAGCTCCACATAGTTTTTGGCCTTGTGATTGCCCTTGAATCGCAAAACCACTGTGACAAAACTGTACCAAGCTGCTTTTCATTCCTAATAACCTTCTTGGGGAATTCCTTGCACTCCAGGATCCTCTTTATCTGTGGTCCAATGAAGACACCGGCTTTGACCTTTGCCTCAGACAGTACATGGTGGCAGCATCTACTAAGATATGCAATGCCTACAAGGCATAATTCGGCCTGCCTATCAGAGATCAAGACAGATTCTGGGCACCTCATTTCACCGGCAAGACAACAGTGTCTAAACCTTGCTAGACACCTTGAAGTATGATGAATACAGCTGGGAGGTCATTGGAGACTTCAAAATGTTTGTATTCCTGATGGGTCTCCAAGGCAGTTTTACCAATTTTCACTGCTATCTTTGCCTTTGGGACAGCAGAGACACATTGGCGCCCTACCAAAGGTGGGACTGGCTACAACCACCCAAATTCTATATGGGGATGAACAACGTTATATGGGATCTACTGTTTGACTCCGAGAAGGTGTTGATGCCACCACTGCACATAAAATTAGGCCTTATGAAACAATTTATAACAGCTCTAGATAAAGAGTTTGCAGCTTTCAAATACCTTCCCTAATTAATCTGAGACAAAATAGGTAAATTACAAAATATCAATGTTCTGATCACAAAAGCAAAGTTTGAAGGGAATAATAGATGTTTTCTATACTTTTTAGACATAATCAATCAGAAGCTAACACTTATTACGAACATGAAAAGGCATTTTTTAAAATTAAATTTTGACTAGTTTTTACCTTCATCCTAATTTTAGTTGTTTATATACAAAAGCTTTGGTTGTAGAGAGTGAGTTTATAAGTATAAATCGGCTTCTGCTAATCCATGAAGTCTTTGTGGCCGATTGGTAAAAGCAGCTAGGCATAAACTAATCTCACTCTGGCAATGAGGGTGTGAGTTTGATTCTCCCTGAAGGCTTACTCTTTATTTCCGATTGAGCTGTTATTCGTTAAACAGTGGGTCAGAATTAATAAGTTGTATAAAAACTACTAAAATTAGGATGATGGTAAAAACTAGTTAAATTTAATAAAAAGTGGTGTGTTACAATACTTCATACAATAATAATAAAGATTGATTTATAAAAAAAAGTTTTTTAAAAGTTGTCTAGTGTTATGAAAAATAACTGTTTCAATGCTTGTGGACTAGTTTTTCATTACATTCTCAGGATTCCAGAGCAAAAAAATAAATCCTTTTTAATCATATGTCATGTGGCAATCACAGAATTACTGAACACAAGCAATATGATCCAAATGTGGAGACAAAATACGTGAGCAATCAAACATATTATAAGCAATTTTGCGCTTTGTAGTGTTATAACTCAGAGATATTATTAAAGTAATTGATGGGTTGATTAACATGAATTGAATAACACAAATGAGTATAATAACAAGCTTGGCTACTGCAGGGTCAAACTCTACTTCTATTCCAACTGAAGATGATTACTGCAACTTTTGTATTGTATATATAATAAATAAATAATTATAGAAATATATATTGTCAAATTCCAGTCCAAGTCTGGAGTTGATTTTTATATACATTTATAAAATTAACATTTCCCTATCGTGATTTGAAATCACAACCATGTGTTTGATGGCCTGCTCTCTTACTGACTGAGCCAAACTGACAAGTCTTACATACTTACAAATTTATTCATTATATATACAATACAAACGTTGCAGTCTTATTTATTAGCAAACATTAAGTCTTAAGAAATGAAAACAACCCTGGCTGCTGCAGGGTCGCTCCTACTTCTATTCCAACTGAAGATGATTACTGCAACTTTTGTATTGTATATATAATAAATAAATTTATAGATATATAAGACTTGTTAGTTTAGCTCAGTTGGAAAATGTTAATTTTATATATAAGTTTGGTTTAATATAATGTAATAGACAAACAGTGAAGAGTTTACTGAACTAGGGGGGGGGAACAAAGTCAACTCCAACTTGGGCTTGAGTTTGACCATAAGAGAAGGATAAACAGATTAAGTCTTGAAAAAGCAGTTGAGATGTAAGAGGAAGCCAGAAAGTCTGTTTTAGTATTTGAAGAGATTAGTTACAAGATATGCGTACTGGGTAGTGTTGGCATTCCACACTTCCTTCAAGGATGAATGAATAATACAAGACTGATCAATTGATTCAACAACTTGTTGATATTGATTTTCAGCTCTATTAAGCCTCTCTGCATTCTTAATTCAACCATTTACTTCCCAACAAGTGCTCATTATTGAAAGCAGATGAAAAGACTTGAAACAAGCAGTGTCAGTTTCAAGGAGTTCTTCAGTAAGACCATTGCCATTTTTGTAGGACTTTTCAACATAGCATTCAAAATCGCTGTCATCTGATCCCTGTTCCTTATGAGATGAGGTTTTATTAAGGCTATCAGTTGCAAGACTGGAAGAAAATTGGATCAAGTTTACATCAGGCACCCTAAGAATTGTCGAATCGAAAAGGGACACATTTTGCCTCGACACCGGTATGTTCGAAGTTACTTACTTTCAATAAAAAATGTCTTTTTTTTTAAACTAACAAATTTTCAAAGTTACTAAGATACTTTCTCCCAGAAAAATAAGTATTTTTTGTGCTTTCAATCCAACATTCTTTTTCTATTTTTTATTATGCTAAGATGAGTTACTGAATAACTGTAAAATGTAATGTCTAATAATCGCTATAAAAGCAAAAACCTAGTTTTATGAAGAATAGTTGGATTGAAAACACAAAAAATACTTTTTATTTTTTCAGGAGAAAGTATCTTAGTAACTTTGAAAATTTGTTAGTTTTAAAAAAAAACAACCTAGTAAGTAACTTTGAACACCAGTGTTGAGGCAAAATGCGTCCCTTTTCGATTCAACAATTTTAGGGTGCCTGATGTAAACTTGATCCAGAAAATCAAATAGGGATTCATAACTACTCGTGTAAAACGCACAAGAAATAATCTGTACATAGTAAGCAAAAAAAGAACATTTTTAAAATATCTTTTTTCAATTCAAAACTCTTGAACTTTTGGATGATAATGGATATTATAGATGTGCGGGTTTGAATTTTAGCTGAGACTGCTTATGTTCAGGAAAGGCATAAGAATACTTCTCCTTCCACCCTGTTCCATTGTCAAATATTTAGGTCTTATGATTGTATAATGTGTGATCTATGTGATTAATATTTATCACTGGATTAAGTGCTTTGACAAGGAAAGAGATTATACTGAAAAACAAATACTTGTGTAAAATAAATGTTATTTTTATCATTAAGCTAAGAACTTATTGATGTACCTATGTACAAATAGTGTATGCACACATCTGTGTACACAGTATTTGTATATAGATATACATATATATTTGTGTGTTGTTCCCTATGTCGACAGTATGAAGTATTCAGTGAATGGATAATTTTATATCTGACAGAATATAATTAAAAAGACATATTTGACTCAGTTGCGAAATGAGTGGAGGTGGACATATGCACAATGCTCATTTCTTTATGTATTTACATGATTTAGGCTGCTCGTTTCGCAACCGAGTCGAATCGGTGCCGAGCAAATATATGTTCCTAATAAAAACTGTCTTTATAATTATCATATTCTGTCGGATATAAAATTATCTATTCTCTGAATACTTCATATATATATTTGTTTGGTGAGGGCCCCCATGGTTATGCATACCAAGTTTCCAGCATCTGTGATGGTTTTAGGGGTCGTGAGTAATGAGGGACATGTCATGCCACCCCACTTATTTCCACAGGGTCTTGAGGCGCTTGAAACAGTTCTTAAGCCCTGGATTGAAGGTGTAGCCAATGGAAGGCTGTATGTGTTCCAACAAGACTGTGCCCCTTCTCACAAATCTCAAGTGACCCAAGAATGGATCGCTGATAATTTTCATGATCATGTGACCCCTAACATGTGGCCTCGCAACTCGCCAGATTTAAATCCCCTGGACTACTACGTGTGGAGCATTGTTGAGAAGGAGACGATTCAACATCCCCACAATACCAAAGATTCACTGAAGGCCACCATTGTCAAGATACTGACAGAAATAAATAGAGACCATTTGATTCAGGCAAGCCAACGCTTCTGGCCCTGCATTCAAGCAGTCACTGATGTTGAAGGTGGTTATATAGAATAAACTTTTTATTTTAGAACATGTGTACACATTTTCATGAAAATATAGTTG